>PVLC010001315.1:56411-148534 GCA_004027655.1 Graphiurus murinus | reverse complement strand
CCATCCATCCATCCATCCATCCATCCATCCATCCATCCATCCATCCATCGCCCTCTCTGACCATCAGAGTCCCAGGGCAGCCTGGGGGGAGAGGGTGCTTCCAGATGGAGCGGAGGGTGATTCATCTCAACTGCCAAGGTTACCCCCAGCAACCCCAACTTACACACACCGCTCCTGCATGGCCTGCTCAGAGAGGAAGCGATGCACTGCCTGCCGGCCCCCAAGGCACCTGGAGTGTGTCGGAGTGAGCCGCCTCTGGCACAGTGGGTGAGGCTGAGTGGTAACTCAGGGGAGGCTCTTTGGACGGTGGCAGGCCCTGAGCTGGGTGCAGGACCTGGCTCCCTGCTCCATGCCAGAGGTCCACTCGCAGCTCCCAGAAAGTGACGTGCCTTGTGGCCGTGGACTCCGAGCTCAGGTCTTGAAGCTGCATGGAGCTGGCTCTGTGTCCTTCACATGTGCTGTGTGGCCCTATGTTACTCAAGCAACATTTCTGGGTCTCTTATTTGCAATAAGATAATGAGTACTTCTGGCAGGATTGTTGGAAAGATTAAAGATATGATTGTGAGAGTAAGGTGTGGTGGTGCACACCTGTAATCCCAGTATGTGAGAGGCTGAGACAGGAGGATTGCAGGTTCAAGGACAGCCTCAGCAACTTAGCGAGACCCTGTTTCAAAATAAAAAAAAAATAATAAAATAAATAAAAAGTGCTGGGTGTGTAGCTCAAAGGGAGAATACCTCTGGGCTTAATCCCTAGTCCCCAAAATCAAAATCAAACAAAAAAAGATAGGATTGTGGGATGCCAGTTTTGAAAAGGATTAAGGGTTCCCTCTGGACTCCTCGGGATGGGAAGACGGGACAGATGCACATGGAGGCCGCCACAGGAGGCCTCCAGGAAGGGAGTGGCATAGGCAGTTCCACGAAGGAGCCAGGAGGGCAGGGGACCCCAGACCGGTGGTGGGTCCCCTCCTGTTTTCCTCCAGTCCCCCTAGACTGGGCTTCAGTGTGCAGTGTGGATGCACACTCTCGTACATAGAGAAGGAAGGGCAGGTGGGTGGTGGCTTTTGGCCTAATCAAGGGGAAGTGGACCCCAAAGGGCCACAGACAAGGGGCAAGTCCACTACCCCCCTTTACCCACTGTCTCTGGCCATCGCTCTGGGGGGAAGCAGAGTGGAGGCTGCTGTGAGGGCACCCCAAGCTCTTAAGGAGCGATTAAGTTTTTATTGTCTTGTTCCTCTGTCTCCTGCTCTTGGCCTGAACACACATGCGCAGGGGCCGCTGGGAACCAAGTATTGTTGGGGTGATTGTGAAAGGGAGGAGTCAGGAGCTGTCTGTGAGCCCGGTGTACCCCCAGTCCTGCCACTGACATGGGCCATACACGGGAGGCCTGGGGACTGGGCTGTGGGCTGCATGGCTAGCCGAGCCCCATTTCAGCCACTTGGGGGTGCACACACTGGACACATCTGCATAGCAGTGCCTGGGCTGTGAACACAGAATGGACTCGAGACCACCTCCCACACGAGGGCTCAACTCGGCTCTGGTCATAACTACACTGTATCATCCATAGGATTTCAACTGGACCCAAAGTCTCATTGCATTGCATACAAAATGTCCAATAGACAACCTCAATTTAGTTAGTATACAAAGAATCAGAAAAAAGTCAGTGGGTAAGGAAAAAGTTAGTAGACACCACAGAGATGGCACCGATGTGGGAATTACTAGAAAAATATTTGGGTAGCTACGAAAACCATGGTGTGCATGCTCTGCGAAATGAGACAGGCACTCTGCTTACAAACAGGGAAGGAGAGAGACACGAGAGGGAAAGAGAAGCTGCAAAGAACCAAGTGGAGGCTCTAGGATCGAGGAACATGGTAACTGAAATGTAGAAATTCACGAGATTTCCAAACAGCAGATTGGAGATGACGAGAGAGAGAGAGAGAGAGAGAGAGAGAGAGAGAGAGAGAGAGCGCGAGCTAGTCAGTCAGAAGGTAAGTCCCAAGAAATGACCTTTTCTGAACGTCAGAGAGAAAGGAACATGGGGAAAATGAACTGAGCCTCAGGGCCTGGGACCTCACCACCGAGGACCTAACATTTGTGTCACCAGAGTTGCAGAGGAGAGAAGCAAGAACAGCACACAGAAAATGTGAAAAAACCATCAGTCGAGACTCCCCAACTTTAAGGAAGGGCATTGGCTTACAGATTCAAGGACCCTGTACAGAATTCACACAAAGAACTCCTCATTCCGAAAAATAATAGTCGAACTGCTGAAAATAGTAAATGTACAAAAAGGAAAACAAAACAAAACAAACAAACAAAAAAATGGAGAGAAAGGAGAAGAAGGAGGAGAAGGGGAGGAGGAATGGAATCCAGAGAAAGACACCACACACAGGCAAGCAAGTGAAGATTCCAATGGCCGCGGATGTCACAGCAGAAATCGGGAAGCTGGGAGGAGCTGATACCACATCTTGAAAGCACTGAAAGGAAAGACCTGTGGGCCCAGAATCCATATTCAGCAGCGAATTTCCTTTCAGGAAGAAAGGTGGAACAAGACAGAGGAGGAGAAGCCGAGAGGCTGGTTGCCAGCGGACTTTCTCTAATACAAATGCCAAAGCAATTATTTTTTGGAAATAGAAGAAGTTATGGCGGAGGGAGTGTCTGGACTCAGAGAGAAGGAAGAGCAAAGGAAAGGGTGACTTTTTTGGTGGAGATAATGCACTGTTTACTGTTTTTTTTTTTTTTTTTTTTTTGGTACTAGGGATTGAACTCAGGGGCATTCTACCTCTGGGCTACACCCCCAGCCCTATTTTTTATTCTTTATTTTGAAACAGGGTCTCACTAAGTTGCGTAGAGCCTCACTAAGTAGCTGAGGCTGGCCTCGAACTTGGATCCTCTGGTCTCAGCTTCCCAAATGCTGGGATTACAAGCATGCACCACCACGCCCAGCTGAGATAATACACTGTTTTAAGTGCTTTAAGCGGCCATGACCATGAAGAGCACACTATGACATCAGGGTGATTGTCCACGATGGCGAATGTTCTTTGTCACAGAGTTAGGAGGGCAAAGGTGGCACAGGAGCTGTGATATCCCGGCGTCTGCATTCCAAGTGAGGTGGTAAGTGTCAATTTGCCTAGGAAAAGGTACAAATGTGCACCGTGGTGCTCAGATCAACCACTAAAATAAACCTACCTGAGAGACGCTGTCCAAGACTCAGGAGGTAAAATAAAATGACATGCTGAGAAATGTTAAAGGAATCCAATCAGAAAGTGGGCAGCAGGAAATCAAAACAGAATGCAAAGAGTCTAAACATACCCGCTAATTAAAAGACAGATTGGAAGTACCTGCTGCGTACCATATTGCACGGTTCCGTTGATGGGAAATGTCCGGGATAGAAAAATTCACAGAGTCAGAGAAGATCTAATGGCTTCCGGTTGGGTCCAGGGAAAAGGGGGAAACTTCTCCTACCCGAAGAGTTTCTTTCTGGAGTGTTAAAGATATTCTAAAGTAGATTCTGGTCAAGGTAACACAATGCCTTGAGTGTACTGAAATCCAGGCACCTGTGTATTGTAAGTGAGTGTGACATTTCTATGTTTATTTATTTACTTAGCCTTAGAGATTCAAGGGAGAGAGAACACTTCATAATTCACACGGTGAGGCCAAACTACCTTGAGAATCAAACTAGACAGAGAGTAACAGAAAAAAATATGCTGCTGAAGCTCAATGTCTTTCACAAATAGAACTACAAAAATATTTTAGCAAAGCAAATCCAGGAATATGGAAAGATGTGTTCAATGGTCAAAAATCAATTGTTATAATCTAACATGTTTAAAAAATACAAAAATCATTATGATCAAATAAAGTTTTGCAGGAAAACATTTGAGATAATTTAACTCTCTTCATGATTAAAACTGTCAGCAAGTTAGGAAAAGTCAGAAGGCATGTGAAAAGGGGCTTCCACCCGCAAACTCTAGCTAACATCATGCTCCAAGCTGAAAACCTCAGTTCTTCCTGAGATGAGGAATAAGATGAGGAAGTACATTCTCACTACTTGTTGGAAGTAGTAGGCAGTGCATTAAAACAAGAAAAAGGAAAAAAAAAGGCATGTACATTGGAAAGGAAGAAATAAAATGGTCATTATTTACATATGATGTGATGTGTATATAGAAAATCCAAAGGAATAAAAAAAAGCAGCTAGAATAAGTGAGTTTAGCAGGAATGCAGAATACAAGATCAGCAACAATAAATGTATTTCTATACATTAGTCATGAGTAATTATAGACCAAATTAATATAAGTAATACCACTCAAAATATTCCACACAAAGTAAAGCATTGGGCTTTAAATCTGCAATCATGTGTGAGATCAGTATCTTTTGTTTTGCTGGAAAAAAAAAACATGGGTGCCAGAACTATAAGATGACCTGAGTAACTGGAGAGATATTCTGTATTTACTAATTTGAAGACTTGAGAGAACTAAAATATAAATTCTTCCCAAATGGGCTAAAAGATTTAACTCAATTTTGACTGGATTATTTTTCCTAGTTATCAACTGATTACAAAATGTATATGGGAACTAAAAAGAGCTAGAACAATCAAAATGCTTTTAAAGAATTTGGAAGAACAACACTACCTGATTTTAAGACTTACTTCCAAGCTACAGTAATCAAAACAGTGTGGTAGGCAAAGGGATGCATGGACGCATCCAGGAGCAGTGAAAGTACAGAAGCAGGCCTGCAGAAACATGTCCACTGGCTCTTGGCAGAAGTACAATAGAGGAAAGATTATCTTTTCCAATAAATGATCCTGGAACAATTGGGCAGTCACATGCGAAAAAGGTCTGGATTTAAACTTCACACTTAATACAAAAATTAACACAAAAAAGATCACAGATCTAAATGTGAGAGCAAAGCTATACAACTTATAGAAGGGACATATAGGAGGAAATGTCTGTGACCTATTTGGCAAACAATTCCAAAAGCATGATCTATAAAGAAAAAAAAAGACTTCATCAAAATAAAAAACTGCTTTGTAAAAGGTTTTTTTTTTTAAGAGGAAGGAAAGATGAGCTAATGAAGTGGGAGAGAGTATTTGCAAATCATGTATCTGATGGAAGACATTTTTCACAAGTATCTAGAAGTCTTTCAAACCCAGAAGTTAGAAACACACCAATGGGGGGGGGGGATGAGCTTAAGATTAGAACAGAGGCTTCAACAAATAAAGTACACGGATGATACGTGCTCACACATGTGGAAAGATTCTCAGCAATATCAGTCATCGGGAAACGCAGGCCCAATCACCAGGAGATGCCTCTGCACACCAGCCATCAGTGCTGACATTAAAAATCAGATCTCATCAAGTGCTGGCGAGGCTGTGGAGCCACTGGAATGCACACACATGGCTGGTGGGAACACCAAGTACGACACACTGCTACTCTGGAGAGCAGCTTGGCAGTTCCTTATGAAGTTAAACACACACTTAGCACAGGACTGAGCGGTCCCATTCCCAGGTGTTTACAGGTACAGTACGAACATTTACAGGCACTTTACTCATAATTATCCAACAGCAGAAACAACCCAGGCACCCAATGAATGGCAGTACAAAGGGTGTTAGGTTACCTCCATGGAACACCCTTTGGCAATAAAATGAATTGATATTGGTACCTGCCATACCATGGGTGACTCAGAGCGGATTTGTGGCTGTGAGAAGCCAGGCTTCCCACCTGATTCTATCACAACATCTCTGGAAAAGCAAAACTGGACCAGCAACAGCCCCTTGGCTTCCAGGGGTCGGTGGTGGGAGGTGTATGTAATGACTGCAAGAGAGGAGTTTGTAGGATACTTTGGGGCTGATGCTACTACTGTTTGCTACTTTGATTACAGTGGTGGTTACATGAATCTGTGCATATGTTAAATTGCATAGAGCTGCCATCCAAAAAGTCAATTTACTGCATGTCAACTTTTTAAGATAAAAAAAGTGAAATGATTAATGTCACAAAAATGCCAGGCTCACAGGCATACAAAAACACCTGTTCATCCCATCCTTCTATTGAATTGAGATGAGCGAACATGTATGTCCAGTGGTGCCAGATGTGGGCCACGCCAGCCCCTGCTACCACCCATGGGGGCTCTCTGTGGCTCACCTTGCCGTCCTGCACCCCAGCTCCTGAGGGGCCATGCTAAGCTCCTGTAAACTTATCTTAATGGGCTTTGATGGCTGACCATGCCCAGAGCTCCCCTGGGTGAGATTCTGGGGTAGAAGGACAAAAGTGTTTGACCATCCCCAAATCTCAGCACTTGTAACTTCCTCTACCCTCGAATCTTATCATCAATCTCCACACCCAATCAGGACTCTCAAAGGGAGGGCAAGGGTCATGTCCAAGTTCCCTCAGTGTCCTTGAGTCCTGGCCTGACAAGACAGCAGACAAGGCAAAGCAGTAGATTGACCCCAAAGGGGAGTCTTGGTGGTGCAGGCATGGCTTCCTATGCCCCGCTGCCTTCCCTCCAGGCTGGGTGATGGTGTCCATGAGTCACTGCCCAGATCTGCTCTGGCTGGAGCTGAGGGTTCAATGTATGGCCAGGAGCAGGGCTGCCTGCCCTCCCAGCATGGAAGGGTCCCCAGAGGGGGATAGAAAGTACCCAGTGACACTTGTTAAAGCATGGCTAGGTAGACAATGTTCAGGACAGCTGTGGTAGGTGGAGGGACCACAGCAGTGGGCTTTTGCAGTGGGAGAGAGGAAACTCAGCTTCAAGTCTAGCATGGCAAGTGGGAATTTACAGCCAAGGTGCAGGCTGGGGGGCATGGCCTAGAAATTCACTAAGAGGAGTCACTGGGGCGAGGGGGATTCTGGCCAAACTGATCTATTAAGGTTCTTGCTGTAGTCAGGCCAGGTGAGCAGATACCACCTGGGGGATGGTGGAGGATGAGGAGCTGATCAGATATCAAGGTGGGGGCTCTTGATAAATGACCTTGACAAGGCTGGTAGGGTCTGGACCTGGAATGTCCCCGTGGCTCCTATGTGAAAGGCTGGGTCCCCGCTGTACCAGCGTTCAGAAGTGGGGCTCTTGGAACTGGGTCTTTGGGGACCAGGGGCTGAATATTATAGTTTGGATCAAGAACGTTCCCTGAGGGTTCCTGTGTTAAAGTCTTGGCTCCTGATTCAGCACTGTATAGAAGTGGGGCTTTGGGAAGTGACTGGATCTGAAGGTTCTAAGCTCACCAGTGGATTAGTTCATCTAGGGATTCAGGATTAGGGTGGACTCTCGGGAGGTAGAGGAACGTGTAGGTGGGACCTAGTTGAAGGGAGTGGGTCCTTGGGGGTGAGCTCTTGGGAATGGAATCTTGTCCCCAGCTCCCTCCTCTCTCTCTCTCTCCCTCCCTCTCTCTCTCTCCCTCTCTCTCTCTCTCTCTCTCTCTCTCTCTCTCTCTCGCTCTCGCTCTCGCTCTCTCTCTCTCTCGCTCTCTGCTTCCCATGCCACGAGTTGAGCAGCTCTCCTCCTCCACGTCCTTTGCCAAGATGCTCTTCCTCACCCCAGGCCGAGAGCAATATAGCCAACCCACCCTGGACTCAAACCTGAAACCATGAGTCAAAACAAATCCTTCCTCCTTGAAGCTGTTCATGCCAGGTATTTTGGTCACAGAGATGATAAGCTAACACACAGAGTCTTGCTAAAAACACATTTTCCAAGAAGCTCACAGGTAGGCCTAGGAAGAGGTGCAGGAGCCTGACTACCATCTGATCAAGCAGAGCATCTTTTCCGGGGGCTTCCATGTCCCTGTGGGGCCCAGGCCTGCTTCTTCTCCAGCCCCTGCTAATGAAGTGTCCTTGTGCATCCCGGCGTCTCTTCACCAAGCAGGAGTTAGAGAACACATCGGCACACAATAATATTTTTCCTAAATCTCTACTCTCCAGCCTGCGTGGCTGTATCAACTTGTTAGTGGGCCTCTGGGATTGCGCTGCTGCATACTGATGTTGGCTCATGCCAATTACCAGGCTGAGTGATGAAATGGCCTTGTATCATTTCACCAGTGCATGGGAACAGCAGGTGAATGCTATAGTTTATGATTTTCAATTATAAATCAAATAGACTGAGTTCTCACTTCTCTTAATAAAGGCTGTAAAGGCGCTCAAGTGTGGACCAGCTTCTGCTTGGGGAAAAAAAAAAAAAGGCTGATTCTCTGAGAGATGCCTGCGTAGTGTTTTGGTTTTGCCACTGACTGGCATATTTAGCAACGGGAAGAACATTTTAGAATATTTGTTCCAGTAGGAGCTGGAGGCTGAGGGTCCTGTTGATTCCCTGGGATGTGCGTGAAGATTGCTTCCGACAGACAAAGTCAGCCTGTGTCCCTCTGTCGCCCCGCAGGAGGCGGCTCAGCAGAGAGGTCAGGGGATTGACCCTGGGCCCCTGGATGGCATTTGACTGGACCATGAGGTGAGGCGGTACTTGAGGTTTATAACTGGCTCTGGAGAGGATGAGAGATCAAGGGGAAGAGGGATGGGGCCAGTTCTGTCCATCCCGAGAGAATTCAATGGTTTCCTTTGAGAATCTCGACTCTGATCCAACAAGCCAATTAATCATGGGCACTGTATGTAACTTCTCTCTGTCCAACTTGCTTCGTCTACAAATAGAGATGAGACCACCTGGGTGTGAACCCTGGGTGTCAACACATTGGTTGGGCCCTGGGTGGATGCATTGTTTTTAGTGTTGGGAGAGAAAAGAACAGAGAGGTACAGGGACGAGAAAATAGGAGGCATGGTGGATGGGCATGGAGAGCCAGTGAGTGTCAACTTTGGTCTGCGGAATTGGAGTAAACCTGGGAGAAGGAATTTTTTGCCTTGATGAAACAGCTCATTCCTTGGGTAGAAGGGCTCTGAACTCAATTCAAACAAGACGCTCTGCAATTTGAATGCGATGGTCAAGGGTGAGGGCAGTAGGAGGTATTGAGGCCATGAGGACCCCTCTCTTTCTCATGAGTGGGCCAGGCCTTCATGTCTCTCCATACTCTGACCTTCCTCCTTCCATACCACAAGGACCCAGCAAGGAGGCCCACACCAGTCACCAGCTGCCGAGGCCTTCCTCGATCAGCAACTTCCTGGCTGCTGGAACTATAAGCAATTCATTTCTTTTCTCTATAAATCTCCCGGCCTATCGTATTCTGTTATAGCAGCACAGAAGAATTGCGGCAAGATGCAATCAGTGAGAAATTTAAATTATTAGACGGAGAGAAGACAGCCTTTCCAATAAATGGTCCTGGGAAAACTGGATATCCACATGAGGAAAGAATGAAATCAAACCCTTGTCTCTCACCCTGCACAAAAGTCAACTCAAGGTAGACCAAAGGCCTAGGGATTAGACCAGAAACTGTAATTACTAGAAGGAAATGTAAGGCCAACTCTCCAACATATAGACACTGATAAAGACATCCTCAGAAAGATCCCCAAAGGTCAAGAAATAAGACCTAAAATAAGTAAATAGGCTGGTGCCCAGCTAACAAGCTTCTGCGAAGTATAAGAAATGATCAAGAGTCTAAAGAGAGAGACCACAGGAGAGAAAAACCTTTGCCAGCTACTCTATTAATAAAGGATTAATATCTAGAGTATATAAAGAACTCAAAAAACCTACCACAAAAAAAAAACCAATAAAAATGGCAACTGAATGGACACTTTTCAAAAGAAGATATATAGATAGTAGATAGATAGATATTAGATAGATAGATAAATAGATAGATAGATAGATTGTATTCAACAGCACTAACAATCAGGGAAATGCAAATCAAAGTTACACTGAGGTTCTATCTAACTCCAGTCAGGATGGCGATCTTCAAGAACACAAACAATAAATGCTGGCGAGGAAGTAGGGAGACAGGAATTCTTACACACTGCTGGTGGGATTGTAAATTGGTACAACACTTGTAAAGATCAGCATGGAGGTTCCTCAAAAGAGGGAACCACCATATGACCCACACAAACCACTCCTTGGAATCTTCCCCAAAGAATTAAAGTCAGAATACTACACAGACACATGCATACCCTGTTTACAACAGCACAGTTCACAATGGCCCAATTATGGAACCCATCTAGTCATCTGTCCACAGCTGCATGGGTCAAGAAAATATGGCCTGTACACACAATGGCATTTTACTCAGTCACAAAGGAGAATAAAATGATGTCATTTTCAGAACAGTGGGTGAAACTAGAGAAAATCAGGCTAAGTGAGACCAGCCAGTCTTAGAAAGCCAAGGGCTCTGTGTCTTCTTTCACACGAAGAAGCTAGAGAGAAAATAGGGAACAAAGGGACTTCAGACAAACGAAGAGACAGGCCAGTAGAATAGTGGGAGGCAGGGATGGTGTAAACGGAAGATTGAGGGAGGAAACAGTTCAAATAATGTTATGTCCATAGAGGGAGATGCCTCTGCCAATCCCACTGGATGTCTGAGAAGGTGGTGGGATGCGGGATGCGGAAGATACAGTGCACTCATGTACCTTTATCGTCTCCCGCATTGGACCCCCGCCCGAGAGGACCCAAGGAAATGACAATCACGTGTTGCTGGTTCAAGCTTCTTTTATTGTGCGCTGTTTTTTTCCTCCTTCTCCTTCTCCCTCTCCCAGGACAGAGGATGCTACTTATCAACCCAAGCAGTAAAACGTGGGGCCAGAAGGGGCGTAGGCTTAGAGCCAATCGGGACTTGAGCCACGAGGTGCCTGCGTGCGGCCCTACAGCTCTCACCTGGGAGCATTCTTGGGCCACGATCTCTGACGTGTTGGTGCACGCACTCTGACGTGGCACAGCCCTCCTCTAAGATGTTACCGCCTGATAGTTATTCGGCAGTCAGCTGTTCCTGGCACTCTGCCAGGCGCCATCTTGGGGCGAGGTCTCTCCGGGCCTGCCGGGCTAAGACCCCAACATACCTTCACATCACTTTGCATCTTAGTGTGATGCATAATCACGATGCACCCATAAAAGCATAAAAGAATTACTAGAATAGAGAAAACCACGGTGCAAGGATCTGGGGAGAAGGAGGACATAGGATGTCAAGATGAACCCAAGTCCTGCCAGCCGCAGGCTTCTCCTCTGCCACATGCAATGCCCACGGCCCCTGCCAGGGCCTTCTGAGCTGTGCTCATGGTTTGTCACCTCAAGAACCAGGGCCCAGGCATTTTCTGATCCTACGGCCCAGGCTGCTCTTTGCAGGGTCCAATGGGGCGGAGGAGGCTGGGTGGCGCTCCCCGGCGCAGGTGTTGCTCATTTGATGAACTCTTAAGCTGTAAAGAAAGTGGTGACCTATTCTACAAAGCAGAAATGGATCGGGTTACTTTTCTAAACTACAAGGCCATAAAGCTAGAAAATAATGAGATGATTTCAGAAAGATGAACTGTAAATGTTCTCTTAACTCACTATTAGTTGGGGGAAAAAAAAGAAAAAGAAAGAAAGGAAACCAATATTTCAATTAAAGACTATGTCGGTACCCAAACTTAAGGCATTTGGCCAGAACAATCCTCAGAGGAAAATTCATAAACAGGAATTACTTCATTATTTAAAAACAGAAAATGACATTAGGAACATAACAATTATATTTGCTAGCTTTGGGTGCAAAACAACCCACCCCCAAACTGTAGCGGCTTAAGAAACCACCACTGTGTTGGGCTCTGTAGATGGCTGGGTGGTTTCTCTGACCTGGCTGGCGTGGCTGGTTTCTGCTGCGGCCAGCTGTGGGGTGGACAGCACATCTGGACTTGTGCAGGGCTGGTGGTGGACGGATTGCTGGCAGGAGCGTTGGTTCCTCTGCCCGAGGCCCTTTCTCATCGGCCGCCTGGATTCCTTCTTGCAGTGCTCATGGGGTTCAGCAGGAAAAAGCAAGCCCCAGGACAGAAGCACATTTCCAGCCTAGGCCACGTTTGCTACTGAGCCCTCAGCCGGAGCAGCCCCATACCCCCGGCAACACTTAAGAGTCAGCCGAGCGAGTGGGTATCCAAAGGCAGAGTGAAGAGTAATCCTTACAGCTAATTTAAAAAAAAAAATTCATGATTTCTTTTACTGATTCATCGTAATCATACATCTTTGTTAGGTACAAGCTGGTAGAGGCATACATGCACACATTTCTCATTTAACCCTTCCCCAATTCCTGCCCCACTCCCTCACCCTCCCTCCTTCTCAAGTTCAGTTTAGTGATTGACTTTGATATGTTTGTGAAAGTACATCATGTGCATTAGGGTGTTCCCCCACCACCATCACCTTCAGTTAAGTCACCTTCTTTGCTCATCTAAGGTTTCTCCTTCTTCGTCTAGAGTCCCTCTTACGTTCCACTTTCTCCCTAGCTTCCACATATTAAGGAGAGCATCTAATTTTTAACTTTTTGTGACTGACTAATCTCACTTAGCATAATGTTTTCCAGTTCCATCCATTTCTCTGCAAATGACATGATTTTGTTCTTCTTTATGGCTGAGTAAAATTCCATTGTGTACATATCCCATAGTTTTGTAATCCATTCATCTGTTGATGGACATCTTGGCTGCTTCTGTAGTTTGGCAATGGTGAATTGATTCAGCAGTACCACTGCTGGGTATCAACCCAAAAGAATGGAAACCAAACTATCAGACCGATGCATGTGCATCTATGTTTATAGCCTTACAACTATTTTTGATGATTGCAACTTTTTTTTTTTTTTGGTACTGGGATTGAACTCAGGGGTGTTCTACCTCTGAGCTGTGCCCCCAGTCCCATTTTACTTTCTTATTTTGAAGGGTCTCACAAAATTGTTGAGGGTCTCACTGAGTTTCCAAGACTGGCTGGCCTTGAACCTGTGATCCTCCTTTCTCAGCCTACCAAGTACTGGGATTACAGGTGTGTACCACCATGCCTGGCTAGTGTGATTTTTAATTAAAACATCTAGCAAACCACAGAAAAGCAATTCTACAAAAAGCAGGAAAGCTATTAAATAATAAAGGATGCGAACTGAAATGAATGATGTAGCAAACAGAAAGGTGGCGGTGTTGGTTAAAAGTATTCCGGAACTTTCTCTCATCCCAGAGGCATTGGTGAGAATCAGGAACATAAACAGCAAAAAAGAATGAAACACATGCGCTTACTACTGGAGCCCCGAACACTGCACGGCAGCAAATCAGGGACTTGAAGACTATGAGACTACTAAGGGCGCTTAATGCAGGAATGTATTGTCTGTTTGTTTATTATTTATTTTTGTACTAGGATTAAACCCAGAGGTATTCTACCTCCCAGCTATACCCCTAGCCCTATTTCATTTCTTATTTATTTATTTACTTATTTATTTATTATTGGTGAATTGTATTCATACATCTTTGTTAAGTACAAGCTGGTAGAGTAATACATGCACACATCTCTCATTTAACCCTTCTCTAATTCCTGCCCCACTCCCTTCCCCTCCCTCCTCAAGTTCAGTTTAGTGATCGACTTTGATATGATTGTAAAAGTACATCATATGCATTAGGGTGCCCCCCACCCCCATCACCTTCAGTTAAGTCACCTTCTTTGCTCATCTAATGTTTCTCCTTCTTTGTCTAGAGTTCCTCTTATGACCCACTTTCTCCCTAGTTTCCGCATATTAGGGAGAGCATCCGATTTTTTACTTTTCATGACTGACTAATCTCACTTAACACAATGTTTTCCAGTTCCAGCCATTTCTTATTTTGAAACAGGGTCTGGCTGAGTTGCTGAGGATGGCCTCTAACCTGCGATCCTTCTGTCTCAGCCTCCTAAGTACTAGGATGTGAGGTGTGTGCCCCCATGCCCACTTTGAATGTACTTTAAAAACCAAGTAAATTTAAAAGCATTCTAAGTGATAAATAAAATCCAATACATGGTATTCAGAACATGCACAACATGTGTGCCCTGCTAACATTAACTCAAGAAAATAATTAAAGCCTGATTGGATCCATAACCGAGAAAGAAACCCCTGTGGTCAATCAAGTCAGAAACCACCCAGTCTCCAGGGAAGCAGAGGTCACGAGAGGGACGGGATGGTCAAACAGGACAGGATTGGCAACACCGAAACAGAAGTCATCTCTCCCCGGGTCAGTCAGCTCATCCTGGGTTGCTTGGAGAAGCCGGGAGGAAACCGCACTCTTAGCCATTGTCCTGAGACCATCAGAGGTTAAAATCATGTTATGATAGTGCATGGAGACAGAACTGTCAAAGCCAACTCCCCTGGGCCCGGGCACAACTCCTGTACAAAGTGGGCTTTACAACTAGGATTACTAAGCCCAGAAGCAATGGGCAGAGGAAATAAAAAGGAATATATATGTCTATAATTTATGCATATATTCCATATATATATATATATAAACAATTAACTATCTTTTAAAAGTTAGGTTTATTGAGCTATAATTTATATAGCAGTAAAATCCACCCTCTTAAGTACCCAGTTGTACAATTTTTGACAAAAGCCTGTAGCCATGTAACTCCTTCCTTAACCAGATACAGGGTACTTCCATTGCTTCTAAATTCTCTCTTAGACCTGTTCATATTCCAGATTCCTCCCCTATGCCTGGTCTCTGGCTTCCCCTGTTCGAGCTGTTCTCCACCCCTATAGCTTTGACTTTCCCAGTTTGCTTCAGAAGTGGAATCACACGACTGTAGCCTTTTGGATCTGGCTTCTCTTACTTAGCATAATGCATCTGAGGTCCCTCCTGTTGGAATGGCTCACACATCACAATTTATCTGTTAGGCAGGTGATGAACATTTGGGTCTTTAGCCATGTTTTTGCACGTGTGAAAGAAGCTGTCGTAAACATTTGCTCGTAGGTGTTTGTGTGGCCATATGGTTTTGTTGCTTTTGGATAAACACCTAAGAGCGGGATTGCTGGGTTGGTTGGTAATTTCAAAACAAATGGTCAAACTATTAAACTATTTTCCAAAGTGACTGTAGCATGTTGTATTCCTACTAGCAGTAGTTGAGAGTTCTGGTTGCTCCATATCCTTGCCAGAAGTTGATGTTATCAGCATTTTAAAAAGTAAGCTCTTATTACAGTTGAATAATAGTATCTCATTTTGATTGTGTGTGTGTGTGTGTGTGTGTGTGTGTGTGTGTGTGTGTGTGTGTGTGTGGTGCAGGGATCGAACCGAGGACCTTATGCCTGCTAGACAATCACTCCGTCACTGAGCTCCATCCCAAGCCTTCATTTTGATTTTAATTTACTTTTCCACGACATAAATCAGTGACCAATGACATCGAGCACGTTTCATGTGCTTATTTGATTTCTTATCTGACAAGAAGACACCACTACATGCCTGAGATATAATTTATAAGATGGATCATACCAGGTTTTGGTGAGGGTGTGGATCACCTGGAAGACTCGTATATTGGTGGTGGAACCACAGATTAGTACAGCACTTTGGAAAACAATTTGGAAATTTCTACTGTAGATGAATCCCTGCTTCCCATGTATCCCACAATCCCCACTGGTTCCTATTTATACAAGAGAATGAAAATATATGTTCACACAGAGGACCGTACATGTGTGTTTCTAGTTAGAAGCTTTAAGCATACTTGCCCTAAACTAGAAATGAGTCATACGTTCACCAACTGGTGATTGTAAAAACAAATTGTGACTTATCTATCCAGATGGAACATTCATCGACAATAAAAATACATCAATTTCTGATAGATTCAATAACGTGAATACATCTCAAAAGTAGTTTGCAAAGTGAAAGACGTCAGGCACAAAGGAATATATACAGTATGATTACAATCTATATTAGTTGTCAAAAAAAAGCCAAACTGACATGACAGAAATGAGGTCGGTTTTGCCGAGGCTGGGTGGAGTGGGAAGAGTCCATTGCAATGGCTCATGAGAGAAAGTTTTGGCTGATGGAACCATCCAGTATTTTGATATTAGTGGTGGTCTCGTGACCATATAGACTTACCACATTAAATTATACCCTTAATATCAGGAAAAAACATTTTTCATTTCCATGATGGTGGGCTCATTTGTTTTGGATTATTCCTTTTGCTGATAACAAAGGTAAAATTGGGGAAAAGTATAAAATTAATCTATTTGACAACATCGGAGAACGGTGCTGCCGGGGCTTGAGTGGATAAGATTCTAGAGATGATTTCCAGAGGGAAACGGAGCAGGATCCCACAGCTGGCTGCGCTTCCTCCCCGAGAGGTAGTTGCTGACTTCCCAGCTGTGGCTCAAAGGCTGAGGCTGACCAGAGATTCTGCAGATTCATGGAAGTTTGGAGAGAGAGTTGGCATTCATGGCTTGTCAAAAATGAGGGATTGTGGTTAACATTCCAGGATTTGAGTTGAGAACCCCAGTGTTCTGTGCTCTGAAATTGGGGTAAATTTGGGGAGGGAGAACCCCGCATACACTCAGTCAGATCTCCACCATCTCGATCTCAGGGATCTAAGAGTGCTCCTGCTGAATTAAAAAATAATGCTATCTTGTGCAGAACAATTTCAGAGCTAGAGGTGCACTACCTCTACAATATTCCATGTACGCTGTCCAGCATTCAATAAGAAGTAGACCATGGCTGGATATTAAAACAATTGAAATGGACTCACACAAAATCCAGTTATTGGATTTATCAGAACAAACTTTTTTTGTGTGTGTGTGTGGCACTGGGGATTAAACCCAAAGACAGTCTACCATTGAGATACACTCCCCAGGCCTATTTCATTTGTCGTTTTAGAGTAGAATTTCATTAAGTTATTGCACACTAGCCTTGATCCTGCAATCCTCCTGTCTTAGCTTCCCAAGTACTGGGAGTATAGGTGCATGCCATACCATACCTGGCTCTTATCAGAACAAATTTTAATATGTCCATGTTTAATTTGATGGATAAATTCAAACACAGATAATATCAGCAGGAAACATGAACATATTTAAAAAGCTGAGATAAAAATTTTAAAACTTGCAAAAATAATAAACTCAAAAGATATTGTATCATCCATTCAGGTATAATTTGAAAGAAAATGAAGTGGAAGATAGATTAGAAAAAAATATCTAATACATAGAGAAAAATATAAAAATATTAAGTAGACTATGAGACACATATGAGCCATGCTGGGAAGACTTGACACATGTCGCTGTAGTCCAAACAGCAGAGGTGAAAGAGAGAAAGGGGTGGGGCAGACGCAAATTCTGAAGGCAATGTCAGAATTGATGAAAGACGTGAATCCACAGGATCGCAAAGGACCATCAACTTCAGGGGGAGTGAAGCCAAGGAAATCCACACGGGGGCCTGTCCTGTGAAACTACTGGACATAGAAAAAGAGAGACACTTCCCAATTCATTTCATGAGGTCGACTTAGCTCCATCACCAAAACCTGACCAGTGTTGTAGAAGAAAAAGAATATCACAGAGCAGCTTGTGCCATGAGTGTGTGCGTGTGCACACACACACACACACACTCACGCACTCATGCACACATGCACACACCCATGCACGCACATGCTGAACACACGTGAGCAACATGAGTTGGGCAGTGTTTGGAAATAACAGATAAGAGGACGTGGTGGTCTTCCCATGAGTCCAGGGGGACGTAAAATTCACTCCACGATGTGTAGTGCACTGCAAAAAACAAGCAAAAAAAAAAAAACAAAAAAACAACTTCATGGACGAGTAGATAGGCAAATACATTTGATAATTTTTTTTTTTTTTTTTTTTTGCGGTACTGGGGACTGAACTCAGGGGCGTTCTACCTCCGAGCTATACCCCCAGCCCTATTTTTTATTCTTTATTTTGAAACCGAGTCTCACTAAGTTGCGGAGTGCCTCACTAGGTAGCTGAGCCTGGCTGTGAACCCGGATCCTCCGGTCTCAACCTCCCGAATGCTGGGATTACAAGCGTGCGCCACCACACCCGGCTCATTTGATAAATTTCAACATGGAAGCAATACAAACTTTTTAGAACACTAGAAGGATGCCATTACTTCATAAAACCCTATAGAAAAGATGATACTAAACTGTAATATCAAGAGACCCAGAAGGAGGTGAGCATGCCTGTCAGGACCACTTCTAGTCAGTGTTTTGCTCCAAGTTTTAACCAGGAAAAAGAAAAAGAAACTAAATGTAGAATAATTGGAAAGCGTGAAATAGAACTGTCATGATTTGGATACAAAGTGATTATGTACATAAAGAATTCAAAAGAAAACACGAATAAGCTATTAGAATTAAGAATAAGCTATTAGAATTAACAACTCCATTTGGCAAGGTATTTGGAACCACGTCAATATATAAAAATCAATTATATTTCTTCAGTATGGCCCCAAAGTCTGGAAACATAGGTAACATTATTTTTTCCTATATTGCAATGAAATATCAACACATCATGCCTCTCTCTCTCTCTCTCTCTCTCTCTCTCTCTCTCTCTCTCTCTTTCTCTCTCTCTCTCCTCCACATAATTACACATCACAATGAGGTTCAGAGTTACAGAATCATACCTGCACACGGCGGTTGGTGAGTTTCCCTTCCGATCCCTATACATATTATTGAGATCAGTAGATTAGTGTTGATAGGTTTGTATACGTACACAGCATTATTAGAATGGTTTCCTTCATCACACCTCCACCCATCCCTCCCTCAATCCACTATTTTCCTAGAATCTCTCCTCATCCAAATTCCCTTTTGCTTCCCAACTTCTCTCTACCTTCCACGTAAGAGAGGAAACACACAACCCTTTGTTTTCTGAGACTGGCTAGTTTTGCTTAGCATAGCATTCTCCAGTTCTAATCATTTTCCTGCAAATGTCACAACTTTTGTCCTTCTTTTTGGCTGGGTAAAATTCTAGTTTCATTATTTATTCATCTGTTGATAGATGTGTAGGCTGATTCCATAATTTAGCTGTTGTGAACTGTACTGCTATAAACATGGATATACATATATCACTATAATATTGTGATTTCAATTGCTTGGAAAGATATCAAGCTGAGCCATATGGTGGCTCCGTTCCTAGTTTTCTGAGGAACCTCCACACTGATCTCTGTAGTGGTTGTACTAATTTGTAATCCCACCAACAGTGAATAAGAGTTTCTATTTCCCCATATCCTCTCTTGCATTTATTATTATTTGTATTCATGATGATTGCCATTCTTTCTCTCCTTTGTTAAAGATTTGGTGGTTTTCTGTTTATACCACATAAGTTAGAAAATAAAACTTAAAAATATCCCTTAAAATAACATTTGCTAGAACATCCAAAACCTAAGAAACATGCAACCTGTCAACATAGGAAATGACGAAGCATTATTAAGAGAAATTGAAGAAGACCTAAGTAAATGAGGGAACACAACCACTGATGTGTTTGGAACTTCTCATAAGAGCTGGTTTTAGGTATCTCTTCCCAGGTTTGTGTGCAGTAACAACCACATTGTAGCTTCAAATTTGCCCTGATGATAGAGTTGACTCCACATACATTGGTAAATGCTTAAGACGCATATTTTCTCTTGGAGAAACCATTGTTACCATTCACGAGCACACCAATTGTATACCATGTTAATGGATTGAAAAACTAAATGTATACTTTATGCACTTTCACCTATAGATCCAACACAATCCCTACACAATTGCAGCACAATTTCCAAGGACATTCATAAATAGTTTATAAAAAAATTATATGGAAATCCAAAGGACCAAGAATAACCAAGGTAATATTGAAAAAGAGCAGCCATAGCCGAGCATGGTGACACATGCTTGTTCGCGGCCAGCCTCAGCTATTTAGTGAGGCCCTCTGCAACTTAGTGAGACCCTGTTTCAAAATAAAGATGCAAAATAGGGCTGGGGGTGAAGCTCAGAGGTAGAATGCCCCATGGGTTCCATCCCTAGTACCACAAGAAAAAGAAAAAGAACAGCCATGCAAGATGAACAGCTGATTATTAAGTTTTATTATGAAGCAGCAGTGACTATGATAATAGGGAGTTAGTATAAGGATAGACAAACAGATCAATGGAACAAGATGCAGAGTCCAGAAGCAGGCCCACACACAGTGACACTGGTCTCTCAACATCATGGCAGAGAAGGACATTAAACAGCACATGAAAAACTAATCCTGCCCCTTGCACCGTACATGTCTACTATAAAACCAAATGTGAATGGCAAAATGATAACGTTTATAGAGGAAAATGTAAACGGATATCACCATGACCCTTAGAGAGGCAAAGTTTTCTTAACCTGGATATAAAAAGTACTGATCACAAAAGGCAAAAAGTGAGTGTATGGCATTAGAATTAGGAAGTTCTGGTTCTCAAGAGATATAGTTAAGAGACTGAAAAGGCCGACTACACTGTGGGAAGACATTTCCAAAGCATACTCTGAACAAGTGTTCATACTCATTTTATGTAAATAACTATTTTGGATAAATAAGGAAATAAATAGCCCAGTGGGAAAATCGACAAAAGCCTTGAGAAAACACGTCAAATTTTAAAATAAATTTCAATGTCATCAGTTATCAGGGAGATATACATAAAATGAGAGTAACTCTGAAGACTCACTATCATAGTTACATTTTTGAAAGATGATAATTATCAAGTACCAGAAAGGCCTCGGGGGCACTGGGGCTCTCAGACATTGTGAGGGCATTTTTGGAACAACTCATTTTGGAAAATCATTTGGCAGTGCATACACCACCTATGCTCCAGAGCTTTCTGCCTTAGAAATGCAGGTTCCAAAGCACACCTACATGCTACTGGTGGATATGCAACAACACAAGTGTCCATTGGCTGTAGAAAGAATATGAACATTGTGGTATATAGACACAATGGAAAATAATATCATAGCAGAAACATATAAACTCTTGTCACATTCACCCATGAAATTGAATCTCCTATACACAAGGAGGAGTAGAAAAACCTAGACCTATGAGAACGTGATGATCCCATTCGGGGAAAATTAAAATTTGGCCACAACTAATCTATGGGATTATAAACCAGGTAATTGTTACCTTTTGAGAGGACTTTAAATACCTGTGATGAAAGATAAAGGGAGTTAAGGAGCAGTCTTATCATTCTATTTTTTTACTTGGGCGGTGGTGGTGATCTGAGTATGACTTCTTTGTACTAATTCGTTGAACCATAAACCACTTATATTATATGCCTTTCTATTTAGATGCTATAACTAAATAAACAACACACATATGCTGCTAAATGACTCATGAACCAAACAGGAACTTTTATTAGCATGAAAAGTATCTACAATTGAATGACAGCAAAAAATTCCATGATTGTATCAGTGAACTTTATTGCCGTTAAGTACTTCTATTAGAGAGGAAGAAAGCTTCTAAAATAGGGAAAAGTAAGAGGAAGAATGTAATAAACATAAAGAAAGTAGAAAGAGTTGGTCATGGTGGCGCACACTCTTGTAATCCCAGTACTTGGGAGGCTGAGACAGGAGAATAGTAGGTTCTTGGCCAGCCTCAGCTACTTAGTGAGGCCTTCTGCAACTTAGTGAGACCCTGTTTCAAAATAAAGAATAAAAAATTGGGCTGGGGGTGTAGCTTGTAGGTAGAAAGCCCCTGGGTTCAATCCCTAGTACCAAGGGGAGAGAGAGAGAGAGAGAGAGAGAGAGAGAGAAAGCAGAAGAAAGAGATGATTGTAAAGCAACAGAATAAATATAATGATACCATAGGGGAAATCCAGCAATCTTTTGAGGAAAGAGTCAAAATTCTTGTATGACTTACAAAGAGAGAAGGTACAAATTATCATGAAAAGGGTAAAATAAATAGAAATGAATAGAAAATAAAAAGGATACTCTTGATAACAGTGCTGATAGTTTTGATGACTTTGAAGAAATTAATAACTTCTTAGAAAATTATAATTTAATATAACTTGCTTAAAATGAACGGCTTAAATAGCCCAATGACTATTAAAGAAATTAAAGTACTTAAACATTGTACCTATACAAACAAAAATGGAAGAAATATATTGGCCCAAATGTCCTTAAAGTTGAGAAGGAAGAAGGAATACTCCCTAAGCAGTTCTGACATCGTCACAAGGCTGACACTTACACCAGATGTTTCAAAAATAAAATGAACAAGCTAGTCTCAGTCATGAACATATTTAAAAATCTTAGAGGATTAGGAAAACAAATCCACTAGTGTATAAAACAGATACTATGCCTTCACCAAGTTGGTTTTTTTGCTAGGTACACAAAACGGCTTAATTGGAGAAATTTGAGAACATGATTTAGTAAATTAACAGGTTTAACCAAGGACACTTTCTCCATAGATCTGAAGGTGTGCTTGAGAGAATTCAACACTCACTCATTTTAAAGTCTTAGTAAATCAAAAATCAAGAACTCTCTTACCATACAAAAGAGGAAGGCCAAGCTGGGCAAACATCATTGTTAAGGGGGAAATGGTGGAGATATTCTTTAGAATCAAAAGAGAGACCTCTGCTGGGTCACTTCTCCTTATTCTTGTAGTAAAGGCTGTCACTAATCTGTCAATGTGAGAAAAAGATATGAGGCGGAGGAGAGGAAGGAGGAGGAGCCATCACTGTTTGCAGAGGACATGATTACCTAGAGATTCCAAAGAGTCCACGCTCAAATGATCAGAAATAGCAAGTTTAGCAAATGGCCTAGGATCTGGCAAATACATGCAAAAGACACAACATAATTAAAGAGAAAACACCATCTACAAGAGCATCCAGATAGTAAATGTGCACGAATACATAGAGTATGTTTGAGACCTTTATAGAGAAAGTTATAAAATTTCATTAAGAGATATTAAAAAGAGCTCAATAAAGGGACGGATCGTGTGCGTGGACAGAAAGTCTTCATGTGGTAAAGAGGGAAACTCTTCCTGGTCGGATCTTAGGATTTGATGTAATTCCAATCATATTCTCCATGGGAAATGTTAAGGCTGCTTTAAAGATGATCTTAAAAATTACATTGCAGCGTTCCCTTAACCAGTTAAGGTCTAAGAGCAAGGCTCGGCCTGCTAAATAACGGACGTGTGACATTTCTCGCTTTACATTATTTTATTCTGGAAATTTGGACTTTGCTTCCACATTAAAAGATTTTTTAAGAGGCACAGGATGCTGAATGGATTGAAGTCATTCAGGGGCTGAAAACAATACATCAGCCTATTCTCAAAGGGATCCTCATTAACTCTACAAACACCCGCAGCTGAGTCAAGAGAACTTAGGTTTCTTATCATAAGTAAAAAAAAGCTTTAAGACAGAGAGCTTGCCAAACTCTCCGCTTACCTAAAACTTATTAACTAGCTATCTTCTAGCTGCCTGAGCAAATAGGAAAGATTTATCTAATGAATAGTTTCCTCTTTCACCCCTGCTCCTCTTCGCTGTTAAACTCTAACCCCACTCTCGCACTAAAAAATAATTCATTTACACTTTTGTATTTTTTGTAAACTTCTGCTGCTCCCCTAATCTTAGCAAACACTATGGGAAATAGCTTTTCTAGTTAAAATTGTACCCACTTAACTTTAGGGAAAAACAGGCTGTAAAAGTTCTTGTTTTGTATACCTTGTTGTGATGAGCATAAATAACACTCATGAGATGAATTAAAACAGATCTCACTCTCGACCTCGTCCTCAATCTCCACCTAACGAGGGATCCCCAGACTCTGCCGCTTTGAGAGCTGGCTCTCCGCATTACATGGAGGAATAATGACCAGAACCAAGTAGCCCACTTCTGAAGAAGAACTCGGGGGACTTGTCCTATTAGATAAGTCAGGCTCTGTTGTGAAGCAATAGTCATTTAGCCATTGTAAGGGAAAGATAAGTTTACTAATGAGATCCTATAGAGAACCCAGAAGCAGCCCCACACCTGCGTGGAATTTGACAACACAGCAGAGATGCATGTAAGATCAACAGAACAAGAAGGGACTGTTAAATAAATAGGTTTATTTAAACATGGTTACCCATATGGAGAAAAGCTAAATTATATGCTTGTGTTACACATTGTGCAAAAGTCAAACCCAGAAGGATTAAGTGCTTAAGTGTCAAAATAAATCCTTGAAACTCTTAGAATAAAACATAAGTGAATATTTTTTTAGAACGTGGGGTAAAGAATGATTTCTTACACAATTTAAAGCCTTTGATTATATAGTAGTATGCTTTATTTGTGGTTTTGCTTTCCGCTGGTAATGCAAACCATGGCCTGGGAACATTAAATGGAAAAATCCAGAAATAAACAATTCATAAGTTTTAAATTGTGCATCGTTTTGAGTAGCATGTGAAGTCTCCCACCATCCCCTTCTGTCCTGCTCGGGATGCGAATTAACCCTTTGTCCAGAATGTCTATGCCACATGCACTACCTGACACTTCATCACTTAGGGGACAACTCGAGACTGTCATGCTATCCCAGCTGCTGGGTTCAAGTAAGTCTTGTTTTACTTAATAATGGCCCCAAAAGGGCCAGGCGTGGTGGCGCATGCTTGTCATCCCAGCATTTGGGAGGCTGAGACTGGAGGATCCGGGTTCACGGCCAGCCTCAATGACTTCGTGAGTCTCTCCGCAACTTAGTGAGACCCTGTTTCAAAATAAAGAATAATAAAAAAACAAAACTAGGGCTGGGGTTGTAGCTTGGAGGTAGAATGCCCCCAGGTTCCATCCCCAGTACCGCAAAAAAAAATAATAATAATAATAAAATAATAATGGCCCCACAAACAAGAGTAATGTTGGAAAGGAAACACCAGGCATAAATCATAGAAGGACAGACTGACCCTAATACAATGTGGCAATGCTGCTGCACTTATAGAAAAAAAATACATACATTAGGGTTAGAGTTAGGGTTAGGGTTAGGGTTATACATATACATATACATATACATATACATATACATATACATATACATATTGCATAGTGTACTATCCATAGTTCCAGGCATAAATTCGGGGTCTAGAAACATTCCCCATGGAGAAACAGGGGAAGACTATAAAAGAAAAGACAGATCAGTTTGACTATATCAAGACCAAGGACTTTGTCTACTGAAAAACCCATTACAGAGTGAAGGGACAGCCGTGTGGTGGCACACGCCTGTAATCCTAGTACTTTGGAGGCTGATACAAGAGGATTGCAGGCTCAAAGCTGGCCTCAGCAGCATAGGAATGACTTTAGCAACTTAGTGAGATTCTGTTTCAAAATAAAAAAAAAATAGGGCTGGGGGTATAAATCAGAGTAGAATACCTTTGAATCAATCCACACACACACACACACACACACACACACACACACACACACACACAAATAAAGTGAAAAGGCAATTTACAAATTGGCAAATGTTTCTAATATACAAAATTTACAAGTGATCAGAATCAAGTACTTGCATATAAGACACACACACATAAACTACACACATAGGATTATTTTTCACATATCCTATAACCCAGAAATTTGACTTCTAGGTATTGGGTCAGAGAAATTTTTATGATGTACTAGGAAAAATGCCTAAGACTACTCATATGATCATGTTAGGAAAACCTGCAAACAACCCAAATTCCCATCCATGGGAAAGTGGATTAACAAGTTGTGGTCTCTCTTCACATCTGGGAGAGTACACAGTGGCCCCAACGGATGAACTCTGACCGTCGGCAGCAGTGTGGATGAATCTCGATGCTACATTCAATGAAAAAAGTTCCTACCATATTTCATATAGTATACTACTCTTTATCTAAACTTAAACACAGCCCAGTGAAAAACATATGCCCATTGTAACTGGCTATCAATGCAACTTCCAAACGGAGGAGGGGAGGAGGGACCAGGATCCAGGGCAGGGCATCCTTGGTGGTTGGTGGCGTGTGGACCACGCAGACATCGGTTGCTGTCTAGGTCTTAGATTTTGTTTTGGAGTGAGCAGGCCTACACATGAACATCCCCTCCATACAGATGACTAGTTAGGTCCTGGAGGGGGGCCTGCAGGTGAATCTCATGTCTGTACTGATAGCTAATGAGGTGACTAAGTGGCAGAGGCCCAGGGTGACTGTTCACGAGAATGTTCAGCTGTTGTTCCAGCAACGAGGGCCGCCTGACGATTTCCCAAGACTCAGTGGCATGAACAGCTGTTTTCAATACGCCTGACTTCTGTGGGTCGGAAGGACAGACAGGACGCAGTGGGGTCCTCACTGTTTGGGGCCTCACCTAGAAGCTGACTAGGGTCAGTACGGGGGGGCGGGGACTTGGCTTTTCTAGTGACCCTCCAGCACAGGCTGACCAGAGTCCTGCAGGTGGACTCCAGAATCTCAAGGGTGACACCTGAGAGTGTGACGCAGGCATCAGGCTCCATTCCTTTGAGGACCCAGCCCCAGAAGATTCTGGGCGCCTTCTCCTATTACCCGTTCATTGGTGAGCAGTTACGAGTTGTCTTGAGTTGCAAGGGGACTGAACCACGGCCTAGCCTGGGTGGAAAAACCCCAGGAGGGAGATGCATGGGTGTGGCCATCTTTGGAAAATGACGTCTGCCTCAGTCAGGAGTCGAGGATGGGGAGCAACCTGGTTCTGTGTACCTGAGGTCCAGAATATAGAGCAACAAAAACAAAATAGGTGGATAATGATAAGTTGGCAAATGTAACTACCAACTGTAAAATTAATATCGTTTATTGTGTTAACAAAGATGGAAGTTAATCACTAGGCTACCATAACAAGAACAGGGTACAGGAAAGTTGAGAAGGTGCTCAGTAAATAAAGAGAGAGATTCCTTAGCATGTAGGAGGAGGAAAAAAATGTTGGATTTCTTTAAGCATTCTGAAGAAAGATGCATATTTGATTGTCTATATTAAAATGATGGCATAGCTTTTAAAGAAATTAATATATAGTGGCTAGGTATGGTGGCGCACACTTGTCATCCCAGCATTTGGGAGGTTGAGATCGGAGGATCCGGGTTCGCAGCCAGCCTCAGCTACTTAGTGAGGCTGTCTGTAACTTAGTGAGACCTTGTTTCAAAATAAAGAATAAAAAGTAGGACTGGGGATGTATGCCCTTGGGTTCAATCCCCAGTACCGCAAAAAAAGAAGAAGAAGAAGAAGAAGAATTTAATATATAGTGTCTAAAGCAACAGAGGGGAAAAAAAACCTTTTCATCCAACTAAGAGAAAGTAAGAAAGGTGATAAAAGAGGCAAGTAAATATGATAACCAGAATAACACAGTAAGGCAGAAATAATTCCCAGTCTCACGGTAATCGTGATGAACTCAGAGGCCTTAGCTTGCCCCACACTCTCAGAGATGGCGGTGACTTTTTCAGACACAGCCAGGGAGGAGGCCCGGGCAAGCAGCTCCCTCAAACTCTCCTCACTCCTGCGTTTCTCCTGTTGTTCTTCCCGACCACCAGAGGAGAGGCGCTTCCTGTGTGGCCTGCAGGATGAGTCCTGGGCGGCACCTGGGCCTGGGGCTCTGCATTCTTTTGGAGCCATCCTATGAGGGTCAGAGGACTCAGCCCGAGAGCCAGTCTTGCAGGGCCTGGGTCTTCACATGTATTATGACATTGTATCAGTCCCTGTTGGTGACAGTGAGGTTACAGGTGCACTTACCAAGGGGACGAGTCTGGGCACGGAGGTGAGCTTGCAACAAGAGTCTCCAAGGGCCGTTCAGAGCCGAGGGTGGCCTGCTTTGTCCAGCGAGTGAGCTGTCCTCAATCATGGGGACAGGAACCCTTCCAAGCTCCTTCTGTCAGCTCTGCCTTATAGATAGACTGTTGGAACTGGCCCCCTAGGATCCTGGGAAACTGGTATTTCCAAGCAGGCTGCTTTTAGCAGTTGACAGGTTCATGGAGTGGGGCGGCTGCATCTGAATCCAACACGCAGACACAAAGGGGAAAAGGGACCACCACCTGCCTCTGCTCCAGCGAGACCCGGAGAATTCCTGGGAACCAGAACTCTCTCAGCTGTCCTGTTGGAGTTGCTAAAAGCAGCAACTTCTAATGAGGTCCTCAGACAGCGTCTCCAGATGTAGGCCAAGGCCCACGTGCCTCAGTATCCCCCAAACATGGCAGGAGTGGCGGTACTGGCAGAAAGGAGAAGACAGGAGCCGATTCGGGGAGAGCGCTTGCAGATGCACGCCCCCTGATCTGCTTCCATCCTCAAAGCCTGTCCTGCCTGCTCGCCCGACTGCCTTGGGTCCAAAGTTTCCTTACTGCGAGGACACCAGTTATACTAAATGAGGGGTCCACCCTACGCCACTATGACTGCATTTTATCTTTAATTATGTCCGCAGCGACTCTATTTCCAAATAAGTTCACAATCTGAGGTTCCAACTTCAATGTATGAATTTGAGGGGGGGGGGCTCAGTCCAGCCATGTCTTCCATCATAATCATCACAGGCAGGAGACACCCCTGAGGTCTGTTTACCAGGAAGGTAAAGTCGGGGTACGCTGGTCTGGACACGCTACTGCTCTGTCCTCTTCTGGTGCCTTTGGCAATGGCCTCCCTGGCTACCAAGAGCCGCAGGACAGTCAGCAGAGATAAGAGTGGCCTCCAGGACCCTTGTCAGGCTGTGCTAGCTTCCTGCAGGTAGGTGTGCCACCCAAGGGACCTGGGAGGGAAATGATGGGGGAGGGGTGAGAACCTATGGGAGCCGCTCTGGATACCGCTCGGGGAACCTGCTTGGGTGAGCCGGACGGTCCACTCTGCATTACCTCCCAAGACTCCCATGCCCACCTCCCTCTGACAGCCAGTCTAATGCTTCCCCTTGGCTGCGCTGCTGCTTCTTATAAATTAGAAGGAAAAAAAAAATAGAGTGACGTAACTATACTTTTTATTGCTAGAAATCCACAAAGAAATATCTTCCTGGAATCTGGGCAAATCATGAAGACACTGGTAGACTAAACTATATAAAGTACATTTTAATTAGCACTTTATTCTCATCTTCAAATGACATTTGCAGTTTTTGTAGGCACGGCTTCACCTTTTGCACTTTTTTTTTTTCCCTAGCAGTGATAGTCTGGTAGGCATTTAACTGTTGAAACCGAGACAAGCAAGGTGTTGACCAGGATGTCTTTCTGTGCAGGGAGGTGACTCTCAGCGCATGTGGAACGGGCGGCTGGGCGCCGTGCTCTGTGGGCTGGAAGACCACCGGGAGGAAGACCCCGCCTGGAGGGCATCGTGGGAGGGAACACTCCCCCTCACTGAGCCATCCGGGCCCATTCGCTCTCTCTCCCTGTGTCTAAGCCCTGCCCAGCTTCCGATCCACACCTCTGTGCAGCCACTGCCAAGTTCACCCACAGAACTTTCATCTTCCCAAACTCTGTCCCCGTTAAACTCCGACGCCCCTTGCCCGCCAGCCCTGAGCTCCGGGAGTTTGCTTCTGGCAGTTCTTCCTGTTAAGTAGAATCATACCGTGCATGCCCTTCCCTGCCTGGCAAATGCACTCAGCACAGGTCCCTCTGTGTCGTAGCAGGTGCCAGAACGCCCTTCCTTTTCAAGGTCAAACCATATTCCGCATGCTGACTCGTGTCTCTGCGTTCATCCGTGTGTGGATGGACACCTCTTGGCCAGCGGGACCCAGGCTTCTATGGACAGGTGTGTTTAACCACCTTTCAAACCACTCTTAAACACAAGCGGTACAGATAGTGCCCAGCCCACAATTGAGACTTGAAACTCGGCAGAAATCTAGGGACGAGGGGTGATACCGTGAGGGCCCAGGTGCTGACCGCCATGCCCTGCCGTCTACGCCATTGTCGCTGCCCCGGCTCCCTGCAGTCCTGGCTTACCAGCGTCCTTTGCTTACGCTGCCCCTGCTGCTTGGGGTCCCTCCCAGCACTCCGCTTCCTGGTGGCACTTATCCGTCTTTCTGTAAGGTGATTGACGTGACTCAAAAGACAAAAGACCCCGGAGGCCGGACCAGTCGGGGAAGGTTTATTAAAGGGAAGCTGCTGGGCTGTCTCACGCAGGAGAGCAGCAGCGTTAGGGGGAAGTGAAGAATTTTTATAGCAGGGAGAGGAGAGGAGGGGTCAGGGAGGGGGGGGAGGGGGTCAGGGAGGGGGGGAGCGCTTAGTTTTGGGAACAGCCAGACCCGGTTGCTCACACGTAACGTGGCTGACTTGGTGGTCAGGGTGGGAGCGTTTCTGCTCCTGCACCTGCTCCCTGGGTGGGGCCAGACTGCCCCAATTTGATGTGCTAGGGCGCAGTGGCATCTTCTGTTTTTACCGCCTGAGGTTACTTGCGCGACCCACTGGGCTCCATGTACCCTCTGACTTAACCCTTTGCAGGCTGACACTGGGGTCACTTCATCTGTGGAACTTTCTGGGAAATTGCTGGGGGAGCTGGGTCTTCCCGCATTGCAACAGCCTGAATATCCGAGGGGCCCTTGGCTCCCCTGCGGAGATCCTCACCGCCGAGGTGATGGGGTTAGGAGTGATGGCGTCATCATTGTGGAGCCCGTGACAGTGAGATCTGCTTCCCACTCACGAGGACACCGTGAGAAGGCCCCGTCTGTGGTCAGGAGTCAGGCCCTCGACAGGCCTGGATCTGCGGGCCTTGATCTTGAACTCACAGCCTCTGCGGGGTGAGCACTGCGTCTGTTGTTCAGAAGCGCCCAAGCCTGAATGGGCCCAGACCCCACCGTGCTCTGCGAGGTCTGGCGTCCTCGGGGTCGGCTGAGCTGGTCCCACACAAAAAGGCATAACATGGACTTTTCTCCAAGACAGTGGAGTGGAAGTGCTATCCAATCAGCTCGAACACCAAGGGGCCTCTCTAATTCAGTCCGCCAACCCGGCTTCCGCTCTTCCCGTCTCTTCCTCCTGGTTGGGACTCCAGGGCATTGTGTATTTTAACACACACACGCACACTGGAATTTCCTCTTGTTTGGGATCAATACATGATTTCATTCTGTGGTTGCAAATACACACCCCAAATCAAATAACTTCATTGGGATTTCAGTTCCTCCTCCCGATCCGTCTTCTCTTTGCTGCATCAGATCGGATTTGTTGGGGGTCCGGCGTGCTCTTTAGAATAAAGACTGAGAGCTGCCCATTCTGGCTGCCCCCCTTGTGATTCCCCAACTGTCGGGCCCTGTCTCTCTAGTTTCCTTCCCGGATGATCCCAGCGCCCAGACTTCTCACAGTTGAAAACGCTCTGCTTAGGTTCCCAGCAGAAGATAGTCTCCTTGCCATGGTCAGCGACACTTGGGGTTGGAGGAGCAGGCCAGTCCCTGGCCAGGCGGCAGTGGCTGGACAGGGCCAAGGGAGGCCGAGGAGAGCAGAGCCCTCTCCAGCTGTCCTGCTGGCACTCCCCGGATAGCGTCCCCCACAGAATGCCCCCTGAAGGACAGAGGGGTGACGTGGGGACCAGCCTGGCTGCAGTAGGGCCTGGGATCTGTTTGTGGGAGAGAAAAAGAGGAAGAAACAGTGGTTTCCCCTGTGGGGCTGGGGAGGGTGGAGAGGGTGGATCCAGGGCCTGAACTGGACTCTGGCTCTCGGATGGCCTCAGACCCCTGGACTGCCTGTCACTCCACCCCGCTGAGGGACACACACCCCCGCTGTCCACCTGCAGCTCCTCCCACCCACCACCAAGCGTGCCAGTGCTTGCTCGGCCCCTACGCCTCCCGGCTCTCAGCTGGGCTGGTCACACTGCTGTGGATGGCGGGAGAGGAGGCTTCCCCAGCGGGGCACTCCTCCACTGGGGAGGTGTCTCCTTCCTGGGGGGCCCACAGCGCCCCTGGGACCTGGGAAGCGCATCCTCAGTCCTCTAGCTACACAGCAGGTCTTCCTGGGTTGGCAGCAAGGGCAAGAGAACTGTAGTGCCCTTGTGGGCTCAGGGTGGGCATCGCTGCGTCCTCCCTGCCTGGGCTCCAGGACAGCGCTGGGCCTTGGTGCTGTGTCCCTCAACAGGGACAGCGCGACCCCCTCTTCGCTTGGAGGAAGCCTCCCCAACCCCACCTGGTCTCCCAACCCTGTCCCGTGGCCGGGGATTGGCTTGCCGTTATGGGAATGCTGAGACCACAGGGCAGGATCCAGGCGCTCGCCGTACACGCTCCTGGCGCCGGCTCTCCCAGCTTCTTCGCTCCTCTGTGGCCAGTTCGCTCCAGCCCCTGCCCTGGGCCACCCGGCTGCTCCCCTGGCCTTCCTGTGTCCATGGGGAGAGGTGACGTCCAGTGGGCACACCGCCCCTCAGGATTCTCTCCTCTGCCCCCGTTCTCTGCCTGAGAGCCCAGAAGCCTGGTAGGCCTGGGCCGGCGCCTTTTCTTCCAGCGGGAAGCAGAGTCAAGGCCTGAAACCCAGACCGGGCCACCTTTCCAGAGAAGCCTTGGCAGGGCGGCAGTGTGGGCGCCACCCAGGGCGACCAAGTCGGTGCTCTTTGGCTGTGGCTTGCAGTTTCTGTGTGGCCAGGCTCCCTGCAGCTGACAGGCAGCCCCCGATGGGGTTCGATGTAGCAGGCACTCTAGACAGTGTATATGTGCAGGTGGGGCCTCTATGCAAGACAGGGAGCCCCAGGTAGGGTGTCTATGCAAGACTGCATGTTGGAGACTACGATTAATTACCCATGTTTTGTTAAAACCAGCCATGCGTGGTGTGCTGACAGTATAGACCTAGGAAACAATAACCCAGATCTAGACGCCTATGATGCTTGTACTGAGCTGGGCTTCGGTACAATCAGTATATTAAAACAATAGGTCTTGTAGGGGCTACAAAACCTCATGTAATGTTTTCTATGTTGTGTTGCCATTGTATCAGCTAATGTTCCCACATTACTTCTCTTGTATGAGCTAACTTTCCCATGTTCTTTTTCTTGTATAAGTTTCCTGGTGTCATGGTGTAAAAAGGTCCTGTGAAATAAACTCGAGGCTGCAGTACTGACTGTCAGCCCTCCCAGTAATGACTTAGTATTGACTTTGTCTTTAATCCTCGCTGCCCCCTTCAGGACTGTTCTACAAGTGGGAGACCCAGAGTTTATCTTTGCAGGACTGGGAGTTCCAGACAGTGTATCTAGCAAGACAGAGCGCCCCAGATGGAACATCTATGTGAGACAGGAAGCCCCAGATAGGGTGTCTATCCAAGACGGGGAACCCAACCCAGGACGGTGTATCTATGCAAGACAGGGAACCCCAGACCGAGTATTTATGCAGGACAGGGAACCCCATATGGGGTGTCCATGCAGGACAGAGAGCCCCCGATGGCGTACCTATGCAAGATGCAAGACAGGGAACCACAGGCAGAGGACCTATGCAGGTCAGGAAACCCCAGACGGGATATCCGTGCAGGACAGGGAACACTCTACAGGGTATCCATGCAGGTCAGGGAGCCCCAAGGGGGTACCTTTGCAGAGGACCCCTGTGACTCAGGGGACAGAGGCCTCTCATGGCTGCAGGATGAAGCCCCAACCACAGGCCATGACCCCTGGCGGGCATGGTCCAGCCCCTGCTGGGTGTCTGGCAGAGGTTCCCATGGGCAGATTCGCCGCTCGCCCTTTTCAGCAGCGCCCTGTGCTCTGGGGCCCCCAGGCCTATGCTGACACTGCCCCCTCCTATGGGACAGCCCGCCTCCCTCCCTCCCTGTACCCATGTCTGCTGGGACAAGCCCGAGTCGGGGAGCGGCAGGCCCCTGCCTCCTTTTCTTGTCTCAGCTGGGTCCTGCTGCTCTGACCACAGCTCGACAACAGCAGGCATGCCGGATCAGCGCAGGCTGGTCACACTCCGTGCTGTCCCCAGAGTACTCCCCAAGCAGGCACAGTCCCTGGTGCTCCCCAGCACCTGCCAACTCGCGCCCAGGTCAGCTCTGGACCAGCGTCCTGGGAGGGGCTCTGACGCCCTCATGGGCTGCCCGCAGGTAAACAGTGCTCTGATCTTGGTTTTTGTTTTGTTTTGCGGTACTGGGGATTGAACCCAGGGACATTCTATCTCTGAGCTACACCCCAAGTCCTATTTTTTATTCTTTATTTTGAAACAGGGTCTTACTAGATTGTGGAGAGCCTCAGCTGAGGCTGGCTGCAAACCTGACATCCTCGGGTCTCAGCCTCCCATGTACTGGGATTGCAAGCGTGCGCCACCACGCCCGGCTTTTGATCTTGTTTTGCTTGAAAGAATGATGAGGATCATTCTAGCCTCCTTCCCCACTCCACCGTGCCTCCCCTATGGGTCTCCCACACAGTCATTTTCTCACCCAGAAAATACTTGTGCAACATCTGATATGTGTCAGGCACAGGACAGGGAGTGTGTGCGGTGAGCAGGTCTCCGGATGCCCAGGGGGGCTGTGGGTTTTGGAGGTGGTCCGCTAGCATCCTTCTTGGCTTGCCCCGGCCAAAAAACCCCTCAAATAACAATGCAGGAAGAGCGGATCCCAACCCCGCCCCCCCCCTGCACTCCACTTTAATAGAGGCAGTCTTCCACAGCGCGCTTTAATACTGTTAGAAGCAAATCAAAATTAATGAGATTACCTCCTTTGAAATGTTATATATAATTAACCTCAAATTAAGGACAATATGCATTTGAATTTGCCAATCAGTAACACCTCGTGATTGCCGAAATACACAGAGGCAAATAGGAGGTATTGACACTCACCTGCCAATTGAACTTGCTCATAAACATCTTGAGGAAAGTGGCTTTGAGGATCGGCTGTTGAAGCCCGGGAGAAGGCTGGGAGAGGGAGGGGAGGGCTCTGGGGAAGGACTGGCCCAGTGACACCCCTCCTGGGTGACTAGGACCACAGGATCGCCACTCTCATCATTCTGCCATCTGAGAACGCCTCGAGTCCTGGGTGCGTGGACGAGAAGCTCTGTTGGGTGTCTGGTAGTGACATTGGTGACCAGCCTCTGGCTCCCCTGTTGATTCTTCAACACAGACTAAATGCAGTTCACCGCTAGCCCGGGAGGTTGATAAACCCCACAGATTTATGCTTCTCACTAAATTGTCAGGCACCAACAGGGTAGGAAGAGGCAAAGCTTCTTTCAAAACCCACATCCATTGGCCATGATCGTAATTCAGGTCCCTGCTTGTCAAAGACATGGGAAGATGGACCGGTGGTCAACCCCAGCATAGACAAGAATAAAGATTGCCGGGCGTGGTGGCACGCACTTGTAATCCCAGCATTCGGGAGCTGAGACCGGAGGATCCAGGTTCAAGGCCAACCTCAGCTACCTAGTGAGGCACTCTACAACTTAGTGAGACTCGGTTTCAAAATAAAGAATAAAAAATAGGGTTGGGGGTATAGCTCGGAGGTAGAATGCCCCTGAGTTCAATCCCCAATACCACACACAAAAATAAGAATAAAGATTAATAATCCTAGCAGTAGCTATGAGAGACGATAGTTCCGTGTCTCTGATCAGTGTGTATGTTTCCAAACTTTCCGGTCATACTATTCATTTGTCACAAGAGCCCTTGAGGTGTGTGAAATCTTTTTTTTTTGATACTTTGATGGGTGCATTGTAATTCTACATCATAGTGAGGTTCTGAGTGATACAAGCATGCATGCACACCGCGCTTGGTGTGCTCCCGCTGCGGCCGCCCCAGGCTCCTCTCCTCTCCCTCCCTACGCATGCCAGTGGCAGCTTCAGAGATGCGCATGGCATTATTTGAACAGTTTCCTTCCTCAATGCTCTCTTCCCCGTCCCTGCCTCCCTCCTCTCCTCTATTCCACTATCCTACTGGTCTCTCCTCTCATCCATCTACCTACCTATATTCTTCTATCTATCTATCTATCTATCTATCTATCTATTCATCCATCCATTATCTATCTATCTATCTATCTATCTATATCAATCATCTATCTTCTATCTATCTCATAATCTATCTTCTATCTATCTATCTATCTATCTATCTATCTATCTATCTGTCTGTCTGTCTGTCTTTCTATCTATCTATCTACCTACCTACCAACCTACCTATTTTTGCAATACTGGGGATGGCACCCAGGGGCATTCTACCTCCGAGCTACATCCCCAGTCCTATTTTTTTCCTTTATTTAGATACAGGGTCTCACTAGGTTGTGGAGGGCCTCACTAAGGAGCTGAGGCTGGCTGCGAACCGGGATCCTCCGGTCTCAGCCTCCCAAGTCCTGGGATGACAAGCGTGCGCCACCATGCCCGGCTCTCATTTAGCTGAAGTCACTTCTCGTTTCCTATGTACTGTCTAGTTTCTACCTATGAGAGATCCCTGATGTTAGAGACCCCAACACGACTGACCTCTATGATGCCAAGTGAGGTCCATCCTGTCTTTACTTTATTATGGAAGGAACTGGGTCCAGGAGAGCTGAGAAGCTTTGCTTAGGACAGTGCCGTGGCAAAGGTGCGGAGCCCAAACGCCCCACCAAGGCACCTTAACCCAGGGCTGCTGGCTGATCTGAAGACCCTGGTGTGGGGTCCTCCAAGCAGACTCAGGTCTGTGGGTCAATTGTGGCTCTCCCAGCATGCCTTCTTCCTCTCTGGCTGGTTTCTGCTACTATCCATTGAAAACCATCTGCCCCACTAAAGCCGGGTGTCCCGAGCGAGGTGTGCACCCCAGCTGGCTCAGGGCACCGGCCCAGGGCACACGGTGTGTCTGAGCTTCCTGCTCATCTTGAGTCACTGCCATCTCTCCACACCTCCACCCATGAGCCCATGATGGCGCCTTCATGCTTGCTCCCCTGGAGGCAGAGTCAACGCAGGAGCACTTTTTTCTTTTTTTGTGGCACTGAGGATCAAATCCAGAGGCATTCTACCTCTGAGCTACACCCCCAGCCTGATCTTAATTCTTATTTGGAAACAGGGTCTCGCTAGGTTGAAGAGAGGCTCACTGCTTGCTGAGGCTGTCCTTGAACCTGTGATCCTCCTGTCTCAGTCTCCCAAGTACTGGGATTACAGGCGTGTGCCACCACGCCCCGCTGAGCGGCACATCTTGAAGCTGTAGAGAATGGACTCGAGATAGCTAGCTGGGTGTGGTGGTGCACGCTTGTAATCCCAGTACTTAGGAAGCTGAGACTGGAGGATCTGGGTTTGTGGCCAACCTCAGCTACTTAGTGAGGCCCTCCTCGACTTAGTGCGACCCTATTTCAAAATAAAGAATAAAAAATAGGGTTTAGAGTGTAGCTTGGAGGTAAAATGCCCCTAACTTCAATCCCTAGTACTGCCCCCCCAAAAAAGAATGACCCCGAGATCTGTGATCTTGACACTGCATAAAACGGACATGTGTATTCTTGGAGCCTGGATTCTACGGGTTGTGGAGGGCAGGTGTTTGGGATCACAGCAGCGAGATCACTGACTGAAAGGCACGTCCCCCTGAAGCCTCCACTGTGCTGTTCTTAGCCAATAGTGCTGGTGGGAGTGATTACAGCGGGGCTCTGGAGGAGATCATGCTAGGTGAAGACTAGACCTAAATACAACAAGAGTGTCTTTATGAGAGACAGAGGCCGTAGGAAATGGGAGCAGAGACTGGAGTGGCACGGCCATGAGCCAAGGAACGCTGAGAACCTCCAGGACCTGAAAGAGGCAAGAAATGGATTCTTCCCGGGAGCCTCCAGAGGGAGTGAGGCCAACTAAGAGACAAGAGCTTCTGTTGTTTTTTTTTTTTTTTTTTAAATTTTAATTTCCCTAGGGGTTGACCCCAAGGGAATTCTAACCCTGAGCTACGACCCTCCCTTAGCCCCCCCCCCGCTCCACCTTTTAAAATTTTGAAACAGGGTCTTGATGAGTTGCTGAGGGTCTTGCTAAGTTGCTGAAGCTGGCCTAGAACCTGCAATCCTTTTGTCTCAGCCTCCCAAGTCCTGGAATAATAGGTGTGCGCCGCTGCACCCAGCTCTCTGTTACTGCGTGTGTAGTCATTTGTATGGCAGCCCTAGGAAGCTGGTGCACTTGAGGTGTCACTCACGTGTGTCATTAGCATTGATTTTGCACCTGCCTGTCTGGTATCTGTTCCATCTCAAGTGAGCTGCGGCTGGTAGACCAGCAACCCGCAGGGCAGGAGGCCATCCCTTACCCCTATGCAGAAGAGCGCCCAGGCCTCCCAGGTCTCACCTCTGTTCTAGCTGTTTCCATGCTCTGAGGTCTTTATTTCCTTATTCTGCTGTCCCTGCGCTTTGTGCCAGCTTCTGGGGCTCCTGTCTCTGCCGTGTTTTATCTCCAAAATTCAGCTAAGTCCCCTCTGCGCCAGCGTTCAGCACTGGGGACCTGGATGGGACTGTGTGGCTTGTGTGGAAGGGGCAGATGGACTCAGTTCATTAGGAACACGCCATGTGTCTCTCAGACTATGGGAATGTCCCAAACTCCCCAATTTGGACAAACCAGTTCAATTCAGGTTGGCACATGTTTGCAGAGCCCCACTTCTGCCAGGTATGGTGTGTGGCGCTGGAGGTAGGAGGTGATTTTAGTTTTGTGGGTGAGGGAAAGCTGTATCAACAGACTCTATTTCTTTAATGATTAGCTTATGTCTTGGAAAATATAGGTGAAAACAAAAAAAGTAGAAAGAAAAGGGATAGCTCTCATGAGCCCTTCACCTGGAAATAATCCTTTTGTGGATGCAAGCCAGGATGTGGTAGAAATGGGGACATGTGTCACTTGGCGACATATCTCTTGGTTCACACCTTTGCTCCCGTGTCTCAGTGACAATTAAACCACACCCACACCATTTCCCAAAAGCCTGAGTCAGAGCACTCAGCTGTCGGCTTTCACTTTAACTGATTCAATCAGCCTCCTGCTGTAGGATATTTATGCCTCTTGGTTTTTAAAATATTATCATTATTATGAAATGCAAATTAGTTTTAAATCACAAAATTACTACTTGTCATGGAAACTTACCGGTAGTGCAGAAAGGTGTGCAAAAAAGAAACCGCTTTTCCTTTCTGCCCCTGGTCTTCACAAGTAATAACTGCTAACAAATGGCACCTTTCTACAAAGTTGTCACGCATCGGTAGTAGGTATCTCTATATATGCATTACTTATACCTATATAATTGAAGAAATTCGAGATTTACGTCACCTGTCTATATCTCTGTCTATCCAGCTAGATATCTAATTTATCATCTCTCTACCTATTATCTATCCTCTATCTATCTTCCATCGTGTGTATCAGATACCTATCTATTTATTTATCTAATGTATAATCTAATCTACCTCTATGGTCTATCATATATCTACTGGTCATCTGTCTGTCTGTCTATCAATCTGCTATTTATCTATTCATCTATCTATCAGTCATCCATCTGTCATCTATCAATTATATATTAATAATCTATCATTATCTGCATATCTGTCTCTATTATCTATCTATCTATCTATCTATCTATCTATCTATCTATCTATCTATCTATCTATCATCGAATCCATCATCTTTCTAATTCTTCACCTATCTATCTATCTATATATCATCTAATCCATCATCTTTCTAATCTCTCACCTACCTAATCTATCTATCCATCCATCTATTATCTAAGCTACTGTATTTATCTAGCTATTACCTATTATCTGTCTATCTATCTATCTATCTATCTATCTATCTATCTATCTATCTATCTAAACGATCATCTTTCTAATCTCTCTCCTATCTAAGTTATGTATGTATGTATGTATGTATGTATGTATGTATGTATCTATCTATCTATCTATCTATCTATCTATCATCTATTATCATCTTTTTAGAGACAGGGGTCACTTTGCACACGCCATCCATATCTTTTTTTCACGTCTTTGTCTATGTCTCACGCACCTCTCTTGTCCGCACGCGTGGCTCTCCCTCACTGTTTCCTAAGCTCTCTGTGCTCAGGCCCTCTGTGGCAGCACAGGGTGGATGTGACCCCAGCCCTCCCTGTTCTCTCCACAGCTGTCACCTCGGTAGAGCTCCTGCGTCCTGCTCCTCACCCTGAGAGGACTGTGGTGGCCAAATTCCAGACCCCTTCCATAGATGAGCAGGTGGGCATGTGTCCCGAGAGGCACAGCATCCTCATGCAAGTGAGCACAGCAAAGATTCCTTAGGTGACAACCATTTTCTGACTGTATTATTATTGTTATCTTTATTACGTTACTCTTTCTGTGATTCGTGAAAGAAACCAGGCTCACACATTGTATGATTTTAGAATGCCTCTTAATTTTTTTAAATCTAAACATCTTCCCTTCCTTTCATTCTCCTTTTAGCTACTTCTTGTCCTGAAGATTTTCCTGTATTTTGAATTTAGATGATTTCTTTAATATAGGGAATTTACCACATTCTTTGAATATAGTGTTTTTTTTTCTGAAATATTTGAGAGTAAGTTGGACGTGGTTGTCCCTTGACTTTCAAATACTTTAGTCATATTTGGAAACATCAACATTCCGTTTCATCACTCCAGTATAAAAGTCAGAAAGTCAGCAATGAAAGAGCACTAGTGTCTTTTTTGCAGACATCATTCAGATCCCACCAAACATCTCAGCAAAATGGAACCCAAGCTGAGGTTCTGCATCCTGTCCCTGCTCCAGGCTGGAGTAGCTCTGTCTACCTTTGTCTTTTAGGACACTGCACTTGTGAGCCTTGACTTTATAAATACTGCTGTCTTTGGATTTGCCTGGGGTTCCCCCAAATTTGATTCGGAGTATGTAAAAGCAGACCTGTGTTCTTCTCAGCATGCTGCATCAGGAGGCTGGTGATGTCCACTGGTCCCTGTGTGAAGTTAACCTTGGTCTCTCGGTGAAGGTGTGTGTCTGCTGGCTTCTCCACTGTACTGCTACAATCACCCCTTATAATTAGCAATTGCCAAGCAGACAGGTGATTTGAGATTTCGTAAATGCCCTGTTAGTCCTCAAACTTTCACTGTTAGTATTAGCATACTTTGATGTCTCTTGCTGAAATCATTTATCGTTCCAGTGGTTATCAAATGGTGAATTTCCTACTCAATAAATATTCCTCCTATACTTACTAGTTGGTTTTGTACTGCAAGGAACCTTCTCATTTATGTATTCATGAGTCCGTCCATCCACCCATCCATCATCCATCCATCCATCCATCCATCCATCCATCATCCATCCATCCATCCATCCATCTGCTCACTTGCATCAGAACGCATTTGGATGTCTGCTTTCTTCAGAGTATCATAATCTTGAACTCGTTGCTATTTCTGGATGGGCAGGTAGGGGTGTTGGAAGCGGCCTCTGTGTCCATGAACCCTTCCCCGTCCTTCCTAGCCCTGTTCTCGCAGGATGCTCCGGCCTGTCTCACACGTGCTCTGCCCGGCTGTTTCTCCAGGCTCTGGATCCCCTTGTTACAGAACAGTTCTCCGAGAATTTCCTGGGGATGTCCCAGCACTTCTTGCTGCTCGGTTGATAATTGATTCTAGAGCTTTTCAGACAAAAGAACGAGGAAGTGTGTTTTCCTTAGAGAAGATATATCGTGACTTTGTATTGATACTCTATTTCAAACTTACGTTTGTTTTTACTTTTTACTATTTAATGTCTTTGCTGTTGTATCTCTATCTCTTTTCTCTTATGCCAAGATCTCATTTATAATGCTGTGAGCATAATTCCTTATTTGCTTTATCGTGTGTACCACAACTATTTCAAAATAATAATAATGTGCTCTTGCTAACAAAATGATCTCTGAAACACTAAAGACTTACTTTGCCATTTTTTTGTCTTTATGATATAGCTAATCATGGGACTTCTAACACTGGTTATTTAATTGACTTATGAAACTACTTTCAGGTATAATGTGAAAGCTTTCAGGTATAATGAGAGTACTGTATCTTAGAGGGGAGAGGGGAGCAGTGGTGGGGTGGGGAGAGAGAGAAAGAGGAGAGCTCATGTATTAAATAACTTGAAACATGAAATAATTTTCTTCTTGGAAGCTGAGCATTAACTTGTACACAGTTATATTCTTTAATTCCTTTTGTTTTTGATTTGGGGGATAGCCTTTTTAAATTTTAGTTCAATGTGTGTTATAAATACTAGGTAAAATATTCCTTCTCGTCCTTTGTGATGGCTGCATGCTATTCCACTAGACGCAGGCACCTTAATATTTTCCAGTCAGTTCATACATTATTGGCATTGTTACTGGCTCTATTTTTGTTTCCTATCTTAAACAATACTGCAACAGTTATGTCTGTGTGCTTATCAACAGAAGCATTTGAAGGAACAAACTCATTAAAATGTGGAGTTTTCACCAAGGAAAACAATATTTTAGGACTGGGTTGAAATTAGCTTGGGGAATAAGAAGGAAATCAGAGGGGAGGGACAGTCTGAGGACCTCGGGGCACGTCATGACAGAGCTCACAAAGCGTTCCCAACAGTTGTGTTCGCTGGGGCTCGAGGGTGGGGTGGCGGGGACAAGCCCGAGCAGCTGAGGGTGACAGGCCAGGCTCGGGGGCCACAGCCAGGAGATGCTCCTCAGGGCTGAAGGTTTCTGGAGAGTAGTGACGTCACTCACTGACTTAGCAAAACTACTCTGGTGACATTCCACAGAGGCCTGAAGGGACCCAAGAGTCACGGCTGGAAAGCCACACAGGAGGCCTTTGGAATTAACCCAGGAGAGGGAGACAGAGATGGTGAGTAACGGCCAAGGGGGGAGAGAGAAAACGGAAGTCAGCGCAGGTCAGCACCGGCTCCCCACGCCTGGCCCTGGGGTGTGTGTCTGCTCCTGGGTCCACTGTGGACAGATGTGACGTGGGCACCTGAGGAGGAATGGGGTCCCTGCAGGTCCCCAGCACTGGTGGCGCCATCTGCTGTGCCTTGAGGGCAGCGGGGGCAGCCTGGGTGCTGGTTCTGAGTGATCCCCGCCCCTACCGGTGAGCAGAGCTGGAGGATCAGGTGGCACTAGGTCAGTGGTCGCCGACGTGTGCAGGTTTCCCCGGTGGTCAGGGAAGACTCAGGGGCAGATCCTGCTCAGCCCAGAGCGTCCACACCGCCCAGCAGAGGGGACAGACGCCAGCCCCACGCAGGGTCCTTACCTGGGGCTCAGTAAACAGAAGGGTGACAGGGACATGTGTGTTCACTGTGACCTCCTGTCTCTCCCAGTGCCCCTCCTCCAGCTGTGCCTTCCAGCCTGGATGTCAGGCTTGGGGACCTGGAAGAGGAGGCCCAGGGTGGAGGTTGGTCTTCAGAGCGGAGAGTCTAGTTGAGGCTGGAGGTCAGAGGTCGACCAGAGGTCGACTGGGCTTGTTCATGGCTCCCCAGCAGCACCCCACCACCTGTGTGAGGGAATTGTGGATTGGTGTGTGTGTGTGTGTGAATGAGGGGTTAAAGAGCCAGGGTCACTCTTGTCACTTTTTTTTTTCTTTTCTTTTTGTGGTACTGAGGATTGAACTCAGGGGCATTCTACCTTCAAGCTATACCCCAGCCCTATTTTTTTTTATTCTCTATTTTATTTTTATTTATTTATTTTTTTTGCGGTACTGGGGATTGAACTCAGGGACATTCTACCTTTAAGCTATACCCCCAGCCCTATTTTTTTTATTCTTTATTTTATTTTTATTTATTTATTTATTTTTGCGGTATTGGGGATTGAACTCAGGGGCATTTTACCTTCAAGCTATACCCCCAGCCCTATTTTTTTTTATTCTTTGTTTTGAAACAGGGTCTCACTAAGTTGCAGAGGGCCTCACTAAGTAGCTGAGGTTGGCCTCGAACCCAGATCCTCCGGTCTCAGCCTCCCAAATGCTGGGATTACAAATGTGCGCCACCACGCCTGGCTCAAGTTGTCACTTTTTAAAACAGGAATTTTATTAACACCAAACAGAAGCGCCAACCAAATATCCTCTAGCAGCTGGGTCGTGGAGAGCTCATATGAGGTAGGATCGTCTGTCCTCAGCCCGTTACATTTAAGGATTGCTTTTAATTCACCCACTTAGGGAATGTGGGTGAGGAGCAAGCCTACGGTAGTATTTGGGTGGAAATTCAGAGTCAGCGTTCTCCAACATACAGGCTCACCTGGAATTAACTTAAACATTGAGTTATTAGAGTTCGAAAGTTGTAATTTACATTTCCACAGCCATTTAGCTTATTAAAGCGACTACTTATCTCATCTTCAAAATGACCCTTGAGTGGGTAGGAGGGTCGGCGTTGAGTTGGGGTGAAGCTTCCCCGCTCGGCGGTGTGGCTTGTTGCAGGCTGGAGGAGGACTGGAGTGGCCATGAGGCTCAACAAGCAGGTGACCGCGTCAGTCCCTGCGAAAGTCCTGCTCTGGTTCACTCCCTGGTTTATTATGATTTAGGAGGCCGAGGGCTGCGTGGCATATGGTCAATAGGAGCTATTTGCTGCTTTCATGAGCCATTTTTCATATCATTAATTTTTTGCATATGTTTCATTAATTTTCAGAGCAATCCATATTCCCCCTTTTGTGAAATCTATCACCACAGACTTGGGTATCTTCTCCATGAAGCCAGGGAAGGCTTTGCTGTTTATCGGCTTTAGCTGGACCTGTCGTTCAGGAATTTTAGCTAGACACAATTTATCCTAACTAAAGAATAGTGTTCTAAGATTCCATCCATCCATCCATCCATCCATCCATTCATCCATCCATCCATAAATCTACCCACCCATCTACCCTTCCATCCATCTATCCTTCCATCCATTCATCATCCATCCATCTGTCCATCCATCCATCCATCCATCCATCCATCCATCCATCCCTCCATCCATCCATCCATCCATCCATGGTGTATGTATTCAGCTCACTTGAGTTCCTACTACATACCAAGGTCTGAGAGAGACACTGGCATCTGGAAGAGGAACAGGATAAAAGCATTGGAGTGAGCATGGAAGGCAGTGAGGTCTGGTGGACTAGGGGATGTGGGGTGGAAGAGTCGCTCTGAGCGGAGGAGGGTGGGACCCAGCTGGGTTTTGAAGGTGCTCTGGCTTCAGTGCCGGGAAAGGGCTGAGACACCAGGGGGACCACTTGGAAGGTTCCTAGCAGCCCAGGGATGAGGGCCCGGGCACAGATTCTTCACGAGTGTTGAAGACTGAAGCCAGGGAGTCTTTGTGTGGATTACACGTCAAAGACTTGAGGTTGTGGTTTCCTGAGCTGTTGAGAGTAAGATGGCCCTGGACGGGCAGAGGCACAGGGCCAGGATTGGGGCTTGTGCTCCCAGATGCCCCTGGGGCAGCCCTGCAGTGCTAAGTAGGAAGACAGGTGTGTTCAATGAATGTGCACAGAGCAGAAGAGGCCGAGCCGGGCACAGTGGTGCGCACCTGTGATTGCAGTACTGGGGAGGCTGAGAAAGGAGGATCACATAGATTCCAGGCCAGCCTCAGCAAATTATACCGACCTTGTTTCAAAAGAAAAAATACAATAGGCCAGGCATGGTGGTGCATACCTATATAATTCCAGTACTTTGAGGGATGAGGCAGGGAAATCTCAGGTTCAAGGTCAGCCTTGACAACTTAGTGAGACTCTATTTCAAAATACAAATAAAAAGTAAAAGGGGGCTAGGGTGTATATTGGAGGTAGAATGCCCCTTGGTTCAATTCTTAGTACTACAAAAAAAGGAGGAGGAGAAGGAGAAAGAGGAAAAGGAGAAAGAGGAAGAGAAGAAAGAGGAGCAAGAGAAGGGAGAGGAGAAGGAGGAGGAAAAGGAGGAAGAGGGAGAGGAGGAGGAGGAGGAAGCAGGCCAGCTGTGTGGCAACACATGGTCCAGAGTCCCCAGGGAGGAGGACAGTGATGAGGAGTGGTCATCGAGCACGGGGAGTCCCAGCAGAAGGCAGAGTCTTGGCAACCAAGCGAGGTCGCCACAAAGTTAATGGTAGGATCAGCCTCAACAAAGGAAGGTGTAGCTGAGAACTGGCCATGGGATCTGCAGCACAGAGGTCTCGAGAGCTCTGGGGCCAAGGCCTGATTGCAGCAGGCGGAGGTGGAGCGGGAGGGGAGGCACCGGGCATGAGGGTAGACAACCCTTGTGCGCCGTCCTCCTGTGCACTCACGCTCCTGCCCAGCTGGGCTTCTCCTTCCTGGGTCCAGTGCCTTCCCTGTCTGCATCAGCACCAGTGGCACTCGAGCCTCCTGGGTGAAGGCTCTGTGGACCCCTCTGTCCTGCAGATCTACTTCTCCTTTGTCCCCCAAGCACACGGCCCACATTGCACTGTGTCCTTCCTGGAGGTGATCCGTGAGTATCTGGAGCTGCCTGATCCTCGTCTGAGTCCCCAGGGTCTGGTCCCATAGTTGTCTCTGGTACCTTCCAGCAGACATCTGTGGCCCTCCACCAGGAGTGTAGGACCAAAGCAGACTGTCGGATTGGTCCTGGTTTCTGATGCAGAGGCTTGGGGCACCAGCGAGGTGTCTTCATCTCTGCATCTGCGGGGCGTAAGCAGGGCTGGTGCATCTTTGATCTGGTGGGAAAGCGAGTGACCCAGCGTCTGGGCTTCACAGTGAGGATGGGGACATGTGGAGGGGGGAGAAGGCTCCACAATGTTGGGCAGCAAATGTGGAAGACAAACGTCTCTTTCTCCGCATTGTGCCCGAGGCTGGCTCCAGTCTCTGCCTTTGCCCACGATCTTTACTTTTGGTGGGAGAAAAACCCAAGAATCCGTTCTGCCCACTGTGAGTTCCCATGTCTGCAGGCGGGTGCTCGGTGACTGAGCAGAGACAGACTGTTTGGGATTGTTTATTTGACAAACATGACTAAGCATTCAATAAGTTATCTTTCAAATTATCCTGTCAAAATAATCATGACATAAGATAATGATGAGACAGTTCTTCGGAGGAAGGATGGGTGTTCTGGGAAGCAGCTGTGTCGGCCCCTGGGCACAGCAGATCTGGAGGAACTGGACTGAGTCCAGCCGATGGGTATGACCGGGAGCACAGGTTCAGACCCGAGACTGCCCACCTGCAGCTTAAAGCACGGGGCCAGGTTGCTGACCTGAAGTTAAGACCTCTGTGCTCTGAAAACATGGGAACCAGCTCCACAGCATGCCCGACTGAGCCTGCTCTCGTGAGCAGCAACAAAGTCTGCACAATACTTGCCTAGAGGAGGTCAAAATGCCTAATATGGAACCAAGCATGGTAGTGCACGCCTGTAATCCCAGGACTTGGGAGGCTGAGACAGGAGGATTGCAGGTTCAAGGCTGGCCTCAGCAATTTATCCAGGACTTCAGCAACTTAACAAGATTCTGTTTCTAAATAAAAAATAAAATAAGTCCTAGGGTGTAGCTCAGAGATAGAATGTCCTTGGGTTCAATCCCTAGTAACCCTCCATCCCTCCAATCTCCCTAAAAAATGATACCTGAGCTGGACATGGTGGTGCACGCTTGTAATCCAAGCATTCGGGAGGCTGAGACCGGAGGATCCAGGTTCACCACCAGCCTCAGCTACCTAGTGAGGCACTCCGCAACTTAGTGAGACCCTGTTTCAAAATAAAGAATAAAAAAATAGGGCTGGGGGTGTAGCTTGGAGGTAGAATGCCCCTGAGTTCAATCCCCAGTACCAAAAAAAAAAAATTGATACCTGATTTGGGTTTCCATATTCATGGACATCGTGGTGGTGGTCTGACCTTGGCCTGGAGCCAACCCCTTAAGTTCAAATCCACTAGCATTTTAATGCTGGGCCCCCTGTCCAGCCCTGTGTTGGGTGCTGGGGAATAAGAGTAAGAATGGAATAGAGACTGTGACCGTGAGCATGAAGTTAGAAGTCTGAGAAAACCTTTTCGTCCTCACTCTGCATTGCGCTTTCCTGCCCTGACCTCTGACAGGGAAGTCCTACCAGCCTGTGACCCGTGAGGAAGTAGAGGGAGTCTGTGCGGCTCTCCTGGTTGCTGGCTTAGGGGACTGATGCTTGATTTGGTGCTGGGTTTGCTTTCTGCTGGGTTTTGTGAGCCAATCCCAAATCCTCATTTGGAAGATAGAACGGCTCATTAGAGTTAATGTTCAAAAGGGACATGACAAAATTGTAGCATCAACACATGAGCCTTGGAGGCCATATTCCTGACCAGCTAATCTTCCTCCCACAGGTCCTCTGAAAATGTGGCCAGCCAGGGGGGAGGGACAGAGAGCTGTCCAGGAGACCCTAGGTGTCTTTTGCGATGGTGGTCTCTGGGATTTTGTCATTGGGGGGGCCCTGGTCACAGGGAGAGCAGGAGAGTTTCCTGTTGGATGTAGAAGGAGTCAGACTGTAGGTGGGTTTCTGTAGGGGTGGGACTACCTCCAGGGGCTAGAGGGAGGGACAAGGAATGGCCAGGCCAGCATGGAGAGAGTGGACTTGACTCTGAGTTGCTGAGGACTGAGTTGATGCCGGTGTTCAAGGGTGGGGTGTCTGGGGACCCGGAGTGCGTACTCCAGAGGAGTAAGTTCAGTGCTGCTAGACTCTTCAGGGTTGTGTAGAAGGCCTCCTGTAGCCAGGCCCTGGTGTGGGCTCTGGTAGACCAATAAAAGAAGAGCACAGCCTGTCCCCGGGCCCAGGCTTGCCTGAAGACACCTGCAGACCTCAGGAAGAAAGAAAAAGGTAATTTGTGGTAAACAGAAGTCTGACTTGGAGCCCAGACAGCTTCTGAGCAATGGTGTCTAAGCTGGCTTCATTAGTCATCAGACCTGGGAGTGATAAGAAAAACACACGCATGTGCATGGGAGCCCTAGCTTGTCTGAGAGGATAGCCCCACGGTGCACTCTTTGCACTCAGTGACGTACCTTCGAGAGGTACCTCTGTCTGGGGTCCATTTGGGGTGCACTAGCACTGGCTTGGGCTGGCTGGGGAGAGCTGACGGCACACTTCTCAGTTTGTGTGTGAGCTGACTGGTGTCCTGTGGGTCACGTGAAGTCTATCCTGATGAAAGTATATATACAACAGAAATCACCAAACACTCCGTGCCATTCCTGCTTCTCAGGAGAAAAGCTTCAATACATTGGACATTCACCAACACACCGCTGGGCTGATCTCATTCTTCCTGGTATTGATGGAGGATTTACCTTGCTGCAGAGTGGAGCCCACTTACCATTCTCCTCCCGTCTCTCTCTCTCTCTGCCTCTCTCTCTCTCTCTCTCTAACTCTTTCTTTCTCTTTGTCTCTCTCTGGCATACTAAGGATTTAACCCAGGGGCATTCTACCACTGAGCTACAAACTCAGCCCTTTTGTTTTTTATTTTGAAACAGAGTCTGTCTAAGTTCTCATGCATCAGCCTTGAACTTGCAATCCTCTTGTCTCAGCCCCCCAAGTACTTGGATTATAGGCACACACCACCACGCCCAGCTTCCATTTCTCTCTTAATGGGATTTCAGTTGCTGTCAAGGGTTTTGTTACTACATGAACATCCACGTGTCAGATGTGTGTGTGTGTGTGTGTGTGTGTGTGTGTGTGTGTGCACATCTGTGAGCTTTTCTGCAGCACAGATTCATAGACTTGGCTTGGACTGAACATTAAATGATGGATGAGAGCTGGCAGATGGTCCTCTCTGCTCAGAGTTGTGTTAACAATTAAATATTGGTGGAGAATAGGTTTCAATGGGAGCAAAAGATGTGGCTGGGGATTTGTGCAGGGTCCTCAGAAAGAACATGACTGTTATGATTTGGATCTGGAGTGTTTCCCCCCCTAAATTCATGTATTAAAAGCATGGTCCCTAATATAGCAAGGTTCAGAAGTGGGGAGCCTGGAGGAGGTGGCTCACTGGGGGCGGGGCCTTCAGGACTATATCTATCCTTGGCCCCTTCCTGTCTCTCTCTGCTTCCCAGCCGCCACGAGCTGAGCAACTCTCCTGCATAACACCCTTCAGCATGATGATCTGCCTCCCTCAGGCTCAGAGCGATGGAGTCAGCTCACCATGGACTGAACCCCTAAAACCATGAGCCCAAACCGACTTTTCCTTCTCTAGGTTGGAACACAGAACTGAGTTTTGGACCTGTGGAGCTTGAAATGCTGCCAGGCCATTCAAGTTCATCCATCCAGTGACAAATGAAACTTGCCCTATGCTTTGGGGAATCTCAGAGACTTGGGTGGTACCCATGGGAAGAGAGTAGTTCAAACCATGAGCAAGTGTTTGATTTCCACTGAATGGTATGTGAAGGGAGCCAGACTGTGGGCTCAGGATAGCACAGGGATGCTTACACTTAGAAGAGAGAAGAGGAGCAATGTAAGTGAGGGCTGGGAAATCCAGAGAGGCTTGCCCCAACCAACAAGGCCATGTTTTTACTAGCTGAGCGAGTGTCCTTCCTAATCGACTCCAGTTAGCAAACTCCTTTGCAACTAAGCATTACCACACAAAAAAATATGCTTTGGAAAATGCTATATAAGAAGAAGTTTGGTATATAACTATCAAATTATGCTGTCTTCCATATTCTCTGTCCTGGAGAGTAGAATGCAGGCTTGTTTGAGGGAGCTGCATCAGCCCTCTCAGATTAGGAGCTGGAGTCTACATGTTGGGGATAGATTCGACTCACCAAGACAGTGGAACCACTTCTCAATGACTGTAGATTCCTTATGTCAGCCCTGAACTGCCATCCCAAACTTTGACATAAAAAAAACCAGGTAAAATGTTTATCTTACACAAGGCACTTATGTTGTGTCTTTTAGATATCACAGTCAAACTGTATCCTGATAAATACAAAGATATAGAGACAGCTGCCACAGAATCCAAGGGCACTATTAATGACATAGTCACAAGTGACAGTAATGCATCTACATTTGCTGATTTTGTAAATACAAAGGTAACGTTAGTTTATATGACATGAAAGTCTAGGGTAGAATTTCTTTCTGGCTTGGCTGAATCTGGGTCTTCGATTAGTGCTGTCAATCCCCAAAATTCTAGGTAGATAATTCTTTGTGCCTCTTGAGGATGAAGCCTTATTTCCTCCACCTTCCTTGAGGGCAAATTGGCCTTCAAGACCTGCCTCCAAAGATCAGAGCATGGAAAAGGAGGAAGAGCAAGTTCTCAGGGTGGGCTGGGGGACCCATGACTCAGAGCAGTCATGAGAAAAACAAAAAAACCCAGACAAGTTCAAATGCAAACTGAGACGCATCCTGCAGGGCGCCTGGCCTGGGTACTTAAGACTGCCAAGGCTATGGAAGAAAGACCAGGAACTACGGAGAGTTGTGAGGGAGCAGAGCTGACTGTGGACTCTGGAAGACACAGGGCATCAGTGACCTTGATCAGATTCTCAGAAAGAGGCCCCAAGTAGGAAGACGGGCAAAAGCCAGTGGGACCATAGCCACGTCCATAGATTCCTTAGTGGTGACAAGTGCCCCATGATGCCGTGAGATGTCACAGTGGGGCACTGGGTGAGGGTGCCAAGGGCTTTGCACTGTGTTGGCAACCCTTCCAAACTCTAAAGTTATGCAGATTAAAAGTATGTGAAGATGTCATTGGTTATTTATTCTTTTCACTTCTTTCTTTTGGCTGAAAAAAGCACGGAGGCAAATTCTCAAGCGAGTTCTCCCAAGGATGGCCCCATGTACCTCCAGCTTTTTGCAAAGCTTACAAATGCTCAGTTGGCTGAGTTCAACCTGAAAGGGGCCCCTTTCCTGGTCACTCTGGCCAGAGTTCCAGGGTTGCTTCTCATTGGTTCCTTTCCAGTCAGGTTGTTGCAGGAGAGAGCTCCCCACAAGCCTAGTCTCAGAGACAAAAGAAAACTCTGGAGGTCAAAAGTAGGATAAGCAGGTCTTCCTTTAATCAGCAGTTGATGATCCAGACCGGGCAATTTCCCACTTTCTGGGTGGCGAACAAAGAGATTCCAACCTTTACAGTTGGAATACAGTTGGTCACTTAACTTTGAGAAGAAGGGAAAAGGGGAAATGTGAGATTTATTACACTTTCACCTAGCAGGAGCATGGTACCAAAAGTAGAAAGAGCACAGTAACTCAAGGCCCTGTCTCAAGGCCTGACCGGGCTGGTGCCACCTTGTTTAGGTTTAGAGATGACCCCTGCCACTCCTGTCTCTGACTTGTGTAAGGGAGGAGCTGGCCTCACTGATTTGCAAGCCCTCTCTGTTTCCCTTCTCTGCTAATTGTCAGCTAGGGGAGGGAGCGTGGAGTCCTTTCTCTTCTACCCTAAGTCTAAATTCTTAATAGTATTTCCATGGCTCTGACTATTCTTTCCCATGTCAGGGTAGCCATGGTAAGCCAATCACTGTAGCTAGAGGAGGACGAATGCTAATTGGCCGAGCCTTGGGCCAATGAACCAATGGCAGATGGCCACCTGGCAACGGGAGGAAGTCAGCCCTGCTTGACCTACAGAACTCAGAGTAAAAAGGGGTCAGCCAGGCATGGTGGCGCATGTTTGTAATCCCAGCATTTGGGAGGCTGAGACCGGAGGATCCGGGTTCACGGCCAGCCTCAGCTACTTAGTGAGGCACTCCACAACTTAGTGAGACCCTGTTTCAAAATAAAGAATAAAAAATAGGGCTGGGGGTATAGTTCAGAGGTAGAGTGTCACTGAGTTCAATCCCCAGTACCACAAAAAAAAAAAAAAAAAGAAGAAAGAAAGAAAGGGGTCCGGGGAGGGGAAGTCAGGTGGTGTTAACAAAAGTAGAAGTGAGACAGGCCCCCAGGGAACCAATCGCAAGGGACGTCCAGGGCGCCATGGGGGTGAAATTCCAGGAGAAGCCATTGGATAGCAGACACGCGAGGACCAAGAGGGTGAGGAGGAGATGTGTCCTTTGTGCAGCGCGGCAGGAGGGGATGGTGAGGCTGGAGGCACCGGCTGCGCTGCAGGGGCTCAGAGATGGACGAAAAAGAGTCAGATGTGCCAGGGAAAGCCGCCACTCCCAAGGAGATGCAGTTGGAAAGGGGAGGGGAATATGGTGTCAGATACTGAGGACGGTGAGCCAGGGTGCTGGCTGCGTGCTACCTGCCATGCTAGCGCTCTCCGCAGATGAACTCAATTCTCCTGGCGACCCGAGGAAGGCAGCCTTGTGCTTGTCGCTGCCATCTTTATTTTCTGCAGTAAATCTGAGGCCAGAGGGACTCGTCGTCAGCCGAGCTGTGTGTCCAGCGGGGCCGTGTGGGACCTGAATTCCATCTCCAAAGACTGTGCTTCCTCTCGGAGGGGGAGCCGCGTGTGGGAGCATGTTGGGGAGGTTTGAGGGTTGGTGAGGGCGAGGGTGCAGGAGAAGGAGGGGACGGGGTGGTTGGAGGCTGTCACCGACAGGGCAGTGGGAAAGAGTCAGGACTCTGGGGCCGGGCACAGTGGTGGCCATTGGTCTGGCGAGGGAAGAGGTCAGACGATCAGCTGTTGAAGGTGCCTGCGCTGTGATGGGTGTTTGGGCAAAGCTGGGCGACCCTGCCAGTGTCAGAAGTGGGGTTGGAGACCCGCCTCACCAGCTGTCAAGACCTCATGTGGCCTCCATGGTGGCACCTGCCAGAAAGGCCAGGCACTGGGCCCCAGACCCTGCAGTTCTGTCTGAACGGTGCTGCGCTAGCTGAGCCCTTCTCCTTCCCTTCGCGGGGGTGGGCCATCTCTTACACTCTTTGGTGCCCTCCCCAGGATTCCACACAGCCCGGAGAGGCGCTGAGGCTGAGCTGCATCCAGTCCATTTCTGGGGGTTCTTGCAACAGCCGGTCCTGGAGAAGGCCGGGGTGTATTAGAGCCGCCGTGCCTGGCACTAGTGAACACTCCCGGGCTGAGAAAGAACACAGCTGCCCCGGGAACATTTTCCTCCTGGTCCACAGAGCTCAGCCTTGACTTCGGCCCCTTCCCGGTCGCCTCACCTCAGCTTGCAGCTCTAGCCCCCCTGGGAGGCCAGCCTGTCTCCCTGCCCAGCTCTGGGGTCTCGGCTGGGGACCAGGGAAATCCTCGTATTTCCATTTTATGATCAGATCGGTTGTCTTCATTCTGCAACCCTGTGCCAAGTGTGATCAGAGCAGCCGCACCATCCGTCCTTTGGCAGCTGTGGGGGGCTGTCCCCAGCCTCCCTTGTGCCCTGGACCCCGTTCCCAGGGTTGGGAGTGCCTTAAGCTCGGGTGAGCGTTCCATGCCTCCTGGGCGCTCTGGGCTCCTGCACGGAGGAGGAGAACCGATTTTCCACTGTTGTGAACCTCGCAGCGCACCCCGCGCCCTGGCCAGCACGCACCCCGCTCCCAGGTCACAGACAGCCTAGCGCGGATCCCAGAAGCTGTTCAAGGATATTGTAGGAGACGCCTCCCGTCAGAAGCACATCACAAAAATAAATAACGTGACAGAAGCCACACCAGGAAATCGCTCCGCTCACCAGGAAGCGCTGCTCGCTTCGGGGTGAACCACCACAGCTGTCTGCTGCGGCAGCTGCGACAGACAGAAGGCTTTCAGAGACACGAGCGGCTCCGAGGCGAGCTGGGGAGCTGGGCCAGGGGAGAACATTCTGGAAAGGGCCTGCAGAAGGCTCGGCGCAGTTCAGGCCTGGAGTAGCAATATTGCCCGGCCCCTGAGGCCAGGCGCTTGTCTTTATCAGTGCGTGGGTGAGTGGCCGGGCTGCAGCCACCGAGCTGAGCGCCTGCTCCTGGGTGGTCCTGTGTCACAGCCCACCCTCCTGTCTCCTAGACAGGTGACGTTTTCCCAACATGCACCTCTCTTCCTCCACTGTAGCAGGAGAATGATTGCCAGCACACAAGCCCCCTGCATGCTCACCTCTCCCTGCCCGCTTGGCCACGACAGAGCCCAGGTCTGCGGTGGGGATACCAGCTCCGCACTGGCCCGGCTGGGCTTTCCACAGTCCTGAGTGACCTTGATTGTGGCTCCCTGGTGTGCAGTGCCCGCCTGCTCCTGAACCCAGGCAGGGCTCTCCCTCCTGCGAGAGTGGGTCCCCCTTCCAGGGGACAGCGTGCGTGCTTGCCTGGAGTGACTCTCCCCTGCAGGCCCTCCCATGAACTTTCTAACATTTTTCTTCTTGTGGTATACTATTTTCATTCCTCTGTGTGTGTGTGTGTGTGTGTGTGTGTGTGTGTGTGTGTGTGTGTTACTGGGGACTTCCTTTAGGCTTACACACACACACACACACACACACACACACACACACACACGAGAGAGAGAGAGAGAGAGAGAGAGAGAGAGAGAAAGAGAGAGAGAGAGCTTGCTATTACAGGATGTCTTAGCATTCTCAGCGTTGTGATCCAAACACTTGCCACACACAAAACTTAGAGAAAGAAGGATTCTATTTGGAAACCTATGGCTCTGGAGAGCTCCGTCCATGCTAGACCTTCTTCCAGGCAGGCTCCGGGGCTGCAGCTCCTCAGTACATCGTGCGGGAGAGCGGAGGGAGTAGGTGAGAGCTTGTGCTAGCTCATGGTGGCAGAGGGGAGTGAGGCAAGAGACCACAGCTGTCCCCAGCCCCAGCCCCAGGGCCCCTCCCCTGCAGGCACGTCCTGCCTCTGAACACGACTGCATAGCACACCACGTGAACTTGAAATCCAAGCCAGGCTACAGGAGGACCCTGCTCCATTGGGGACGTGGTCAGGAGCCAGCTGGAGCCAGAGGTGTCCCCTCTTCCCGTGAGAGGGGCTGACGGTCACAGAGCCAAGGTTCCAGTGTTAGCAGACAGCTCCCAATGCTGCTAGGGGAACGGCAGCTGCCGAGCTGCAGGGCTGGCTTCCTAGCGAGGCCATTGCTGTGCTCAGCAAAGCTCCTCACCACTAGCCCCTTACAGAAGCAACGGGGCAGAAACTGGCCTCCGTCCCGGGGTCCACCATGAACCCACTGAGCCTGGCCTCGGCAGGGAAAGGGAGACAGGAGGCGAATAGGGCTCCCCCACGCCCACCCAGCCTGTGCTCTGGCTTGCCCTGTCTGGAGGAGTCCTGCCTCTCTCCCCTCACTATAGTGGCCTTGAACTTGTTCCCCCAACTGCCTGCCACCCATCCAATGCTTCAGACAAAGGGCCTGGCTGCAACTTCTGAGTGAATTAATTCTGAGGCCAGCCTACTGCCTGCTGCTATCTGGTCGCCCAGCGACGTGTGACCCAGTGGGGTGAAAGGTCCGCCACACTCTTCCGCTTCCAGTTCATTTCCCTGATTGCTTTAGGAGAAGATAATTGTGTCCGTGGATGGCACCGTGCTCCTGCCCTTGATTCTTGTGTGGCCAGCACAACCTCCTCGCCAGATCCCTCCTCGCCAGAGCACGCCGGCCGGCAGATCTCTGGTGGTGTACGCGGTGTGATTCCATCTCAAATGATCTGGGCATTCACTTCTGAGGCTCTGACACCCTTAGGTGCGTTAGGACAGCAGCAAAGTGATCTCACGGTGGTCCCATTGGGAAGTGGGCTCTAGCAGCAAGGGCTGGAGAGGGCGGGGACTGCCAGCACGCCCCAGCGCGGGAGCATTCCCTCTCCCCATCCTAGGGGTGCTGAGTGCTGGTGGGCTTTCTTGATCAGGAGTGGACCCCAGCCCGAGCCCCTCGGACTCCTGAACCCTGTCTCATCAGAGCCTGCGGAGCTCTGTGCTTGCGATCCCAGTTCTAGATGCTTCTGGAGCTGGCCTGGGGCTGAGAACCGGTCTCTATAGAGGGGGTCATCAGGCTTGGGGCGGTGGTCCTGAGCTCCGTGGCGGCCTCTGACACTGAAGAAAGGGGAATTGGAGCTTTTGTTTTTCTTTTTCTTTTTTGCAGTACTGGAGATTGAACTCCGAGCTACACCCCCAACCCTATTTTTTTATTCTTTATTTTGAAACAGGGTCTCACTAAGTTGCGGAGGGCCTCACTTGGTAGCTGAGGCTGGCCTCGAACCCGGATCCTCCCGTCTCAGCCTCCGGAATGCTGGGATTACAAGCGTGCACCACCACGCCCGGCTTTGGAGCTTTTATTTTTCAAGCATTTTTTAAGTTAGAGAAGGGCTGGCCAGTTATGATTTATCTTTCTAAAACGCAGCGGCAATTTTAGAATACAAAGAATGTTAGACAGCATTTTGAATTCATTATGGGACATGCCCTCAATCACCAAGAACTGAAATGTCTTTCTTCAGCATATGCTGCACAGTTTACGTTTTCTTTAAGAAAAACCGCTGGCCCTGTTACTGACCCCCGACTCCGTGTGTGCCCCCCATCCCTGGGTGTCGGCAGAAGTCGCCGCCCACCCACTCCGTTCTGCCAGGGTGGACCCACTTTGATGTCTCTTGCATGAATATACAGTTCCTGTGTGAAATACTTTTGCGCTCTCTCTCTCTCTCTGGTATACTTCTTTATTTAATTCCCAGAATGTGTGATGCTGTGTGTGTTCTCAGCTTATGTTTTTACATTTAGAACAGTGTTGCCTGTTTCCTGGAGGCACTTTGAGGCACTTTGAGCCAACTTCCATTTTCTAATTCTGAGTTGGGAAATGAAACTTTGGACTAAAAGCTGAGCTTGTGTGAGCTTTGTCGGTGGTCTCAGCCATGACACGGAGTCTGAATTCAACAGCGACAACAAAAGGTGTCACGTGCCCTACTTTTCTTTTGTGCAGGTAGATTACATAATTTTGACTCGTAGAAGTCGTGAAGGCAGCTATTTTGGACGTACCTGTGTGTATACGTGGTATGTGTGCACAAGCACATGTGTGGCTCATGTGTATCTATGTGTAAACAATCTGCCCTCCATATCGGTGGGTTCCAACTACAGATCAAGATTCAGATTTGAAAAAAAGCCGGGTGAGATGGTGCACGCCTGGAATCTCAGTACATGGGAGGACGAGACAGGAAGATTGTAGCTTTGAGGCTAGCATCAGCAACTTAGTGAGGCCCTGTTTCAAAACAAACAATGAAAAGGTCTGGGGTATAGCTCGGAGGTAGAAGGACCCCTGGGTTCAATCCTCAGCACCAAGGAAAACGTTTGAAAGAAAATTGCACGTGTATTGAACACGGACAGACCTTTCCCTTGTCATTATTCCCTAGACATTTACATTGTAATGGTTATTGCAAGTTTATCCGAAGATGAGTTAGTCTACAGGAGGCTGGGAGGCCCTGTGAAGGTTCTAAGCAACTGCTATGCCACCTTATAAAGGGATTTGAGGCCGATGGATTTTATACCTCAAGTATCACGGGGGTCCTAGAACCAGTCCTCACCAGGTACAGAGGGATGACTGTGGATGTGCGTGTACGTATGTGTTTTCATGTGTGTACGTGTGTGCGCGCATGTGTATGCATATGTATGTGCGTGCATGTGCCTGTGTGTGTGCATGCATGTGTGCTTGTGTGTATATGTGCATGTGTGCATGTGTGTATACGCGCCTGCATGCTTGTGTGTATATGTGCATGTGTATTTGTGCATGTGTGCATGTGTGTGTGCCTGTGCACGACCCGTGGGGTCTCTGGAGGGGACCTGGCTCCTGGTGGCCAGCCCTGGGGTTGATGGTGGCCTTCTGATGTGGAGGTGAGCAGGCTGCAGGGCCCACCTACCCCTGGGCTTCCCTCCCTGGCCCTGGCCTTTGGTATGTGTCCACAGCGGCTCCCCTGGGACAGAGTTGCTGCTGTTAGTCCTGTCCCTGCAAGTATAGGGCGGTAGAAAGTGTAACTTGAACTGGTGGTCTGCAGGCTCAGTCATTTTCAAAGCCGATAGCGACTGCAAGGAGGCAGGAAGAGTTGTGCAGCTGCGTGCAGCCCCGGGGCAAAGCTGGGCAGTTGCTCAGGACACAGGAGGTCATGCAGTGAGTCTCCAGGAACACGGGGCACCTGCTCACTTGACCTCAGGTGATGGGGTGCAGAGCTGGGCCCAGAAAGGCTCCAGAGGATGGGCAGCCTGTGCTCAGGCAAGGACACGAGGTCCTCCACAGAGGGGGCTGGGACACGCGTCCGATGTTCCTGAGGGAAAGGCAGCGGCTGTGTTCTGGTCTCAGCTCAGTCTGTACACAGCTCCCCTGGGTCTGTTGTTTCTGCCTTTCCTAAGTTTGGTAAACCATAGCCAGGGATGAGCTTGCCCGCCGGTCCTCAGATGGCCGGAATCGCTAGGGGAGGGCGGCACTGTCCACTGTGAAGCTCCCGGCTGCTGGCGAGAGCTTGTCACCTGCCCCACCGCTGCCCATCTTCAAACCTGACACCCCATGTGGACATGATCAGCTCCGTCGGCCGCAGCAGCGTGGCCCTGCCTTTCTGTGTCAGCAGCCTGGAACGCATCATTTCTGTTGGTTAGACTGTATTATCATCGCTTGTCTTTATTTTCGCGGTTGTGAATAAGTGCAGATGTTTCTGACACCAACTTATTCCTCCACTCCCTGGACCCCAGCTGGGTGATTTGCAGTCCAACCTCATTCTCCCCGGCTCTGGGGTTGCCGCAGGCCCTGCTGGGGAGAAGGGCGTGGTCCAGGAGGCTGTGCGACCCTGCCCCACTGCCCGGGACCCCAGAGCCCAGGCCTCTACCTGGATGAACTCTGACTGCAGGTTTCCACCACCCTGTTGGACGCACGGGTTGCAGAAGGGCGAGCTGCTGACTGTTACGTTGCTCATAAAGGATGAACCCAGCACTGGCTGGATGGAAGAGAAGAGTCGGTTGTGGGGTACAGTGTGGAACCCCTTGCCCTCCTTGGGCACACGTCCCACCCAGCACCCAGGATCGCCCTTTTGACATTTTTACACCCATAGTGCTTTCTTGTTAGCTACCATCCCCATGTTCTACAGGAAATCTCTGCACTTGTTTCTTTTGTCCAGCTAAAACTTTGCATCCTTTAATAAATACCCCCCACCCCCCCACCCCACCCGGGCTCCGGCAGCCTCCACTCTCTCTGCTGCTTATGAGCTTGACTTTCTAGACCCCACGAATAACAAGATGCTGCGATGTTCGTCTTTCTGTGCCTCACTTATTTTACTCAGCATGATGTCCTCGAGGCTCCTCCATGTTTCCCAAATAATGACATGTCCTTTTTCAAAGCTCTGTGGTATTCTATCATGTATACATACCATCTGTTTTTTCCTCATTTGTCAGTGGATGGATGCTTAGGTCGATTCTGTGTCCCAGCTATTGTGACTGATGTTTCGATGAGCATGGGGTGCAGGTATCTCTATGGGGGGGGGTGCATGCCATTGCCCTTGGCTATGTACACAGAAGTGGGACAGCTGGATCATCTGGCGGATCTATTTTTAATTTTTGGAAGAGCCTCCATACCGTTTTCCAAATGGCTAATGACTTACATTCCTGCCAACAGTGTGTGAGGGTTTTCTTTCCCCCAGGTCCTCTCCAGCTCTGGTCCTCAATCCTCCTTTGCATGAGAGCCGTCCTAACAGGGGTGAGGGGGTAGCACGGTGTGGGTTTAATGATCAGAATGTGAAGTAACGTATGTGTGTTAACTAACTTGATTAAGCCATTCCACGTGTATATTTATTTCAAAACATTGTGCAGTACACCATAAATAGATACAGTTTTGTCAATTAGAAGATAAAGAAGAACTGGGCATGGTGGCGCACACTTGTAATCCCAGCATTCGGGAGGCTGAGACTGGAGGATCTGGGTTGGCGGCCAGCCTCAGCTACCTAGTGAGGCATTCTGCCACTTAGTGAGACCCTGTTTCAAAATAAAGAATAAAAAATAGGGCTGGGGGTGTAGCTCGGAGGTAGAATGCCCTTGAGTTTAATCCCCAGTACTGCAAAGAAGAAGAAGAAGAAGAAGAAGAAGAAGAAGAAGAAGAAGAAGAAGAAGAGATTTTATAGGGCTCAGCCCTAGCCACCCTCCTCTCTCCGGAGGTCTACACTGATGGGGTTGGAGAAGGTGGAGGAGAGGATTCTACCCCTGATCCTCTAGTCTCTTGGCTTTCTGGTGACCATTCCACCCCAGTCACCTGGTCACTACTTGGGGGCCCCACCTGAGTCACCCCATTACATAAACTCAGGTGTCTTGGAAGGGTTCCTTATGAATAACAAGACACTTGTCCCTGGATGGACACTCGGGAAATTCCAAGTGTTTCTGGAGCTTGGCCAGGAACCAGGGACACACACCAAATACAGATTTTTAACATACCCCAGTTACACATTTCTAGAACGTTCTCACAAATAACTGGCCCACTGTAAAGCGAGATGCCCACCTGGATTGAGCAGTTCCCTATACAAAAGAGAGGACATATATCTGACACGCGTTCCCCAAGCCCTTTCCAGGAACGGACAATTTACCTCCCGAATCAACACCAAGCCTGCAGTCCCCTTCCATCTCTTGGGATCCCGGCGCCAAATGGCCCCATTAGTCAAGGAGTTCTAAAGAATCAATACAGAATGCCGGGGGAGCCGGAGCCCTGGGCCTCTGCCAACTCTCCTCCATTCCCGGGAAGGGCGGCCACAGGGGAGTAGCCAGCCACAGATAAGTCATGTTGATAGCCCGAAAACCATCTGCCTGAGCGACTTTTTAAAACAGAGTTTCTGAACCCTACCCTCCGCTGGTCTCCACTGATTATTTTGCTCAGTTGGCAAAACTGCTTTAACCAAAGTCCTTGCGGGTGATCCCAGGTCTCACTGTTCTCCCGGAGTTATTCTTAAATACTAATTTGATGTAGAAGGTGGAGGAGGAGAACCTGTGCGCCTTGCTGTAAGCCCAGCAGTGGTGTGGCAGGAAGTGCCCGCTAACACGGCAGGAAGGTCAGGAAGTGCCCGCTGGAGTAGCAGGAAGCACCCTCTAGCCCACAGGAAGTGCCCACTAACCCACAGGAAGTGCCCACTAGCCCACAGGAAGTGCCCACTAGCCCACAGGAAGTGCCCACTAGCCCACAGGAAGTGCCTGCTGGAGCGGCAGGAGGTGTCCATTGGTGTGGTAGGAAGTAACTCCACATGGACTGTGCAGGTGGGCCAGGAGCGAACCTGGATCGGCCTTCTTCAAGCCCCAAGTTCTCTGTTATTTCTTTTCTCTGGACAGACTGGAAAGGCGGCTCTAAACCTATCTCCTGATCCAGGACCAGCCACTCTGGGACTTGGGGTATCCTAGTGTCTGGGAGAGGCAGACAAACCGGCCACTCCCTCATTCCCCCGGATGCCGACCTGGTGAGGAGAAGACCCACGTGTGGTGTTGTCCTGCCTTCTCTCCCCCAGGCCCAGCATCTTGCAAGTGCCCCCCCCCCATCGAACCCTGTGGGTCCCTCACAGAAAGAATCCCCACCACAGACCCCTCAGCATCCCAGGCCGTGTCAAGGATAAGTTGAATCAAAATAAAGCCTGTGGGAGTGTCCCCTCCTGGGATCCTCTATACACGTAAAGGATTATCCTTCAAATATTTCCAAAATAACGAGGGGACTCGGAAGGACCCCTGTCATCCCTTTCGCTTGCAACAGCTGTGTGGGAATCAGGAAACGCAATTGCAATCCATTTACATATGGAGGGGCAGATGAAAACCTAATTATTTCAGCATTTCTTGCAGTTTCTGCAGGGTTCTTCTTGGCACCAGGGGAAGAAATGTAATAACAACAGCTCACATTTGCTGAGGGTCTTGCAGCTGACAACAGACTTTCGCCACCTGCTGGGTCACGGATTCCACCACAAGCCCGGGACGCAGGCTTGGAGAATGCATCCTCTGCTTGAGTTAAGGCCAGGGAAAGGGGGCAGCCTGCCCAAGGCCGCCCAGAGCCAGGGCTATGGCCACAGCTACGGAGCCGTTCTCTCTCCTGGGTGCCAGAGGCTTGAAGAGCCAAATTAATGAGGCTTTAAACACCCACGTTGAAAAATGTTAACTTGGAAATGCAACACCATGATGTTGGGGCCCTGTTGGGACAGCCACATTAGCCGGGTGGGGAGTTCTGGAGGTGTCACCTGCTGCAGGACACCCTGTCTCCAGCTCGGTGCCTCTCTCCCGGCAGCTGCTCTTGGCCTTCTTGGCTGGGTCCTGCTTGACCCCCAGGTTGTGGGCATGCGCTAGCCTAGAGCTCCATCATGTCGGACATATAGCTATCTGTCTGTGGTGTTTGTTGATGCAGCTCAAGCTGCCTGATACGAGTCCAGAGGAAGAAACTATGAAGATAAAGTCAGGCATTGCATCGCATCTACTGAGCCCCTTCCAGACGCCAAGGTCTGCCTGAGGCACTGGGCTGCTGGGAGGTGACCGGCAGCACGGGTCATGGAGGCCAGGGAGCAGGTGGGCATGATGGGTCAGTACTGGACAAGGGCAGAGCCTGGGTGTGCGGGCCCCACAGCATCAGGTCCCATCCTCAGCCCCGTCCCAGGGCCTGCACCCTGCACCCCAGCCCACAGGTGCGGCGGGGTGGGAGGGCAGGACTTGGGGGAGAAATCCCTGGGCAAGCCTCAAGAATGACCTCGGAGTACACACTCTCCTCCCTCTGGTGTCTGCTGGGTGCTGGGTGACAGGGTCTGCCCCTCAGCTGCAGATACAGGTGAGATGACTCAGGCCTCCCTGGGAGAAGTTCTCAGCCTGGTGCATGTGACATATAATCAGAACACGCTGGGTGTGGTGGCACATTATTCAGATGAGTGTGCTTATATATTATAGCCAAGGAAGTCAGGACTGATACGAGTTAAGTAAGGAGAGTTATGGCCTTGGGCGTAAGTCCTTAGGCCTCCTATTATGCCCATCTGTTAATTCAGAATCATGAACCCACCTGTTAAGGGTGAAACTGTGTCTCCCTGAATGTACATGTTGAAATCCTAACCCCCTTGGACCTCAGGATGGAGCTGGGTTTGGAGATGGGAGCGTCACAGAGCTCAGGAAGGCTAGAACAGGTCCTCAGGGTGCCACCTGATCCAATACAACTGTATCTGTGGCACAGACACAGGAGACCTGTGAGGGCAGCAGGAGGGCAGCATCGACAGGCCTTGGGAGAGCCTGCCCTGCCTTGTCTTGACCTTGGACTTCAGCCTGCAGGACTGTGAGACCCTCAGTCTCTGCTGTTGAAGCCGCTAGTCCGTGGCCTTGCTGAGGCAGTGGAACAGGCTGACACCACCCCCCAGGCCCCCGTGCCAAGGCGGCAGAGGCACACTGCAAGTGTGGTTGGTGTGGGAGTGCTCCCCTCCCCTGGGCCGTGGCGCTGCGTGGGCTCGGAGCACCCAGGAGGAGTGTCTGCAGCCCCCCTGGCCATTGGCATGCCTCCACGCCCTTCCGACTAGTAGGATCCCAGTCATGTGGATGCTGAAGTCCGACCAGCTGTCAGACCACGCAGGGCGAGTCCCCGAGTGAGCACGGCGGCGTTGGGTGGGAGGCCCGTCCAGCTCCTGGGGGTAGAGCTTCTCCACACTGTCATTGTTGAATCCTGGAATATTCCTTCGGTGGAGCAGACCAACAACATCAGCATGCACACGCTGACATCTAGTTGCCCACACTGCTTCCACCATGGCTAACGGAACCTGCAGAGCTGTGGGGAGCTGAGGGGGACCCCACTCTGTCCCCTGCTTTTGTGCTCACTAAAGTCACTGGAAATTCACAATAGCGATGCTGGTGAAATATTGGTGCTGAGACCCGCCATCTTTGCTGTGCAGCTAGCCATGACTGGGGCACATGCATCCTCTCATGTAAGTTTTCTGGTGACCTTGAATGAGAAGCCATATCTCCCTGTTTCCAGGGGAGAAGCACAGTGTCCCCCAAGGGGGAGTGACCCACCCGGGTTCAAGCTGGATGACAGACTCACTCGATGCAAGGTCACACAGCTCGGAGGGGCCCGTGTGGCACCTGGACCAGCTCCACAGCTCAGGACTCCCCAAGGGCAGCGTCACCACACGCTGACTTTCATCCATTTGCTAATTGGACCCTACCGGTGTGTTCTCTGCCATGTCTGGCTGGTGAACAGCTGCTCGGCCCGTTGTTTTCTCTCTCCCATCCCTCTCGGTGTTCACTTCCAATGAACGTGACGGGAGCAGCAGACAGATCCCAGCCGTGACCCGATGGAGGGCCAGCTCCTGCTCCCCAGACCCTCTCAGTCAGGGTACCCTGGGCCGGCCAGACCCTGCTGGTTGTAAGGGACAGGGAGCACCAGGGGGCTGATTGAATGGAGCCAATTCCAAGAGTCAACAGAGCAGCGGAGTGAAGGAGCCTGGGGAGGCGGCTGCCAGGCCTGGGGGGCGGGGGGCTGGAGCGCCTTTGTCCTCGGCATGTCCCAGACTCCTTTGCTCTTCTCTGTCAGTCAGTCAGCATCAGCCTCCCTCCCACACACGACGTCCTCCTCCAAGCTGGACCATAGGTTCAGAGTATCCTGGCTTCCACCCATAACATGACCATGGCTGCCTCAGCCCATTCTGGATTTTGCAACACGATGCCTTGGACCAGGTGGCTTATTAGCAGCAGTTTACCTCTCGCAGTCCTGGAGGCTGGAGGCCCAAGATCAAGGCCCCCGCAGACCTTCCCGGTCCACAGTCAGCGCCTTCTCCTGGTGTCCTCCGTGGTGGGAGGCACGTGAGCCCCCTCGGGCCTCTTTAGTGAAGACCCAGACCCCGTGGTGGGGATGCCACCCCCATGACCAGGTGCCGGGGTCCAGCCCTCATGGCTGCGGGGTCGGGGGTTCCTCGATTGGTGTGGAATGAGACCAGGTCTCGAGAATACGCTCACACCCAAATGCACTGAAGAAGCGCATCTGTTTTATTTTTTGTCAGCTGCAGATTTATACTATTTTTTTTTTTTACAGTGAGGCATATAGAACAGGAATTTTTACAGAGTTGTTTTTCTAAAGGTTAATCACCACCAGTTAAGTTTACAACACGCATATAAAAATTCTTTTCTATTATTTAAAATCTTTACAATTTTGTTTAGCCCCTCTAAGCAGTGTTCTGTCTTATCTAGGTAGCTAGCAGGTTCCAGGGAGACCGGGCAGTAGTAATTTAGATAAACTTGCAAAGCCTGTTTCTAGGCTAAAGCTCGTTGTCTTAAGGCACTGTTCTTTTACAGCTAAGAGATCAGTATCTGTCAGGCCTCATGTTTCTAAGAAGTTTTTCTTTATAATGAATAAAAAAGCAAAACCCAAAGCACCCCAAATTTCCAGAATATAATAATGCAAATGATTCCTTCTCTTGGAATCGTCTGCCTTGCAGGACTCCTGCGGACTGAGCCTTGCTCAAGATCCAGCTATTAAGGTGTCATGGCAACCAGGCCTCCTCCCAGCAGCCTCATTTCCAAAACCATCACGCTGATGATCATGTCTCCACGCATGAATTTGGGGAACACAGCCATCACCTGCCCATCCCCGACCTTCTCCAGCCCCTGTCACAGGTCAACTGGGGAGTCCAGGGTGCCCCGAGGCTGCTCCAGGCCCTGGGGTGCACCTGCCTTTGCATGGGGGTGCACTCTCCCTTTGGCAGGAGACTGGGGCCTAGGGCCTGGGTCGAGACAGGTGCAGCCCCACACCTGCCGGGCGGCTCTCTCCCCCTGGGGGGGGTCTCTTTCCTTTGTCAGCTGGACCCTGATCCTGAGGCTGTGCTAGCATTTCCTCAAGATGCTTCCTGCCTCCGCCCTGCCCCTTACACACACCGCTAGGGGGTCTCCACAGCAAATCTGTTTCGTTCTCACCTGCGGGTGATTCTGCCCCCCAGGAAACATCCACCAATCAGAGGACAGTAATTTGCCAGTCAGTAATTGGCCTCGAACACACAATGGCTTGCCAAGCCGTCGAGATGGATGAGCACAGGGGTCCAGGACCTGCACCGGGACGTTCAGAGGAAGATCCCAGCGTGGTTCCACGGGGCTCCCTGGGGGCCGGTGGCTGAGCTGTGTCCAAAGAGGAGAGGGTTGGCCTCTGCTTGGCTTTCTGCTCCACGCTTGACTTACTGGCCCAGATCTCTCCTCTAATGCCACTGGGATTTCAGTCCTGAGGGTCAATATCAGGGGGTGGTCACCTGTCTGAGTTTCGAGACCGGCTCCAACACGAGTTTCTGGGAAGTGAGTGTTCATTCTGGACCGGCCAACGCCTCCCTCTGTACTTACGATTTCTGTGTTTCTCTTTCTTTGTTCTTATCACACTTATAATACTTTTTCTTTCTTTCTTTCTTTCTTTCTTTCTTTCTTTCTTTCTTTCTTTCTTTCTTTCTTTCTTTCTTTTTCTTAAGTGGCACTGGAGATTGACTCCAGGGGCATTCTGCTTCTGAGGTAGATCCCCAGCACTATTTTATTTTTATATTTTTCATTTATTTATTTATTTATTTATTTATTTATTTATTTATTTATTTATTTATTTATTTATTGCAGGACTGGGGATTGAACCAAGGTGCATTTACCTCTGAGCTATACCCCCGGCCCTATTTTTTATTCTTTATTTTGAAACAGGGTCTCACTAAGTTGTGGAGTGCTGAGGCTGGCCATGAATTCCAATCTTCTGGTCTCAGCCTCCCAAATGCTGGGATTACAAGTGTGCGCCACCATGCTCCGCTTCCCAGGGGCATTTTTACCTCTGAGGTACAACTCCAGCCCTACTTTTTATTCTTTATTTTGAAACAGGGTCTCACCAAGTTACAGAGGGCTTCACTAAGTAGCTGAGGCTGGCTGCGAACTTATGATCCTCCGGTCTCATCCTCCCAAGTACTGGGATGACAAGTGTGGGCAACCATGCCTGGCTATTTTTTTTTTTAATAGGATCTCACCAAGTTGCTGAGGGTCTCACTAAGTTTCTGAGGCTGGCCTCGATCCTGGATCTTCCTGTCTCAGCCTTCCAAGCACCGAGAAGACAGGCATGCACCACTGTGCTTGAGGATGCTACTTGCTTCATATCAGTTTTTCTTTTAGGTCTGAGCTTCCTCGGGCAGGGACAGAGGCCTGGGCCTAGCCCTAAGCATTCTAGGAAGCTGGGGAGGGTCTCCTCCAGTAGGACTGGGGGCATCCCTGCTTGGAGAGGCTTAGTCCTGCCTCAGCCAGGGAGAGAAGGCCTCATGCAGTAGCAGGAGTGAGGGGCCGGGGCTGGATGTGGAGAGGTGGGAGGGCCAGGGCGGTCACTTGTCCAGGAGGGTAGCCGTGCACAGCCCAGGTACGGGCGCTCAGGAAGGCCAGGCTCCCTTTAACCCAGGCCCCGATTTCAATATCTTGCAGATGCAGTTACAGGTGTATCTGCCCATTGTCACTTAATTTTTTTTTCCCTTGACAAACTGGAAAAATTGGAACTAGATGGAGTGTATTTTGTGGTTTAATGTTACCTAGCTGGAAATTGTTGCTTCAAATGACAGTGTAGACAAGAAATGGTGTTCTGGACAGGGGAGGCCAGGGTGGTGCCCTGGGAGGAGGGCCGCAGGGGGGATGGCGGCCACCCAGGGCCATGAGCCTGCCCACCCTCCCATCCCTCTGAGTCACCTGCCTCTGCTCTGTGGGTCCCAACTCCTCCCCCACGGCCCCCTCTCCCCTCTGCTGTCACTCAGTTTCCCCACTGGTAACCTCTCTTCCCAGTGGGCTGAGCCTGGAGATTTGTCCTGTTCTCTCCCTGAGGACTCCGCCTCCAAGTACTCTGCTCCCCCAAGTCCCCCGAGCTCCCCCAAACCATGTCTGTGTCACATGCTCCCTACACAGCCAAGAGCCGGCTGGCTGGCTGCCTGGCCTCTCACATTCTGCATTAACTAATGGAAGTGTCCCGGAGAAGCCGCCAAGGACGGAGCTTTTGGGAGCCATCTTTGATACCTCTATTAACCTCACAAACGCCTTCGACACTCTCCGAGTCCCTCCGTCTCCTGCTTTAACTCAGGGGCTCCGGTCGACATCTGGGGCCACCGCAGGGTCTGCCTGAAGGTCCTCCCTCCCCAGCCTTCTGCTGCCACGTGGCCAGGTTAACCGAGTCGAGGGGCCCGCCCCAGGGGCACTGGACAGGTCACAGCTGCACAGGTCAGCCTCCCTGCCACTCCTGCAAGTGACCGCAGCTTTTCTAGGGACACTCAGTATCCTCCTTCCTCCCCAGATCTCCCCACCAAAGCGCACCCCAAAACAACGTGGCCAGACCTCTGCTCAGCCGCGCGTCTCCAGCTTGGTAGCTCTGCCGAGAACCCCTGGCTGGGTCCTCGGAGACACGACGCTCCCTCAGGGACGGCTTGGGCACGCCGGCTTCACTCGGCGGCGTGACCTGTGGTGACACGAAGAGCCTGGTTCACAAAGGGCAGTTCAAAACACCATTCCTTCTCTTGCGGAAGGAAGGTTCCTTCCTTCACCATTCCTGGGCTCTTGCAGAAGTTTTGTAGCTGCAAGGATCAAGGACTCCGCCTAATTTTACCTTTTCTTCCTCTCTTGTGCTCTCTCAGCACTTGCAGTAGAGCCCGGGGGCATTCTACTTCCAAGCTGCACCCCAGCCCTTTGTATTTTGTATTATTTATTTATTTATTTTATTTGTGTGGTGCTGGGGATTGATTCCAGGATTGTTCTCCCTCCGAGCTACATCCCTAGCCCTATTTTATGTTTTATTTTGAAACAGGGTATTACTAAGTTGCTGAGGGTCTCACTAAATTGCTGAAGCTGGCTTTGAACCTGCGATCCTTTGGTCTCAGCCTTTCAAGTATTGGGATTACACCATGCCTAGCTATCTTCTTTGTCTTGACTCTGCACTTTTGCCTACTGTATATATATAAATGTGATTGGACATTGGTATTTGGAATTCTGAAACCAAGGAATAAATCAGATATTTTATGATCAGGTAAAGCAAAGGTATTTCTCATTGTCAATAAATAATTTATACATTGAAAAGCTTGAACAGGGACACTTAATCATAGTATTCAATATAAAGGCCTAGCAAGGAAATACAGAATACATTTTCGTAAGAAGCTAATCATTAAAAAGTTCATCAAAGCTGTAGAACTTGTTTGGAATTGGGTCTCTATGACTGTGTAATTGATCCTCAGGAGAAAAGGTTCATGTATCCACATATACACATGTGTATGGATACATATATGTGCAGATATGTATATATGTTATAAAGGTATGTACATACACATATGTACATATATTTTACATAAAATAAATATAATATGCAAATATACAGGAAATACTTTTCTCTAGTGAATTGTATTTAGATTCTAACCGACTTCTGTTCCACAAGTTGTGGGAGAAACTGCTATTTTCCTTCCAAATATCCATTTTCCTGTCTTTTCTTAAAAAAAAAGAACTTTGACATAGGGGATGTGATCTGCCATTGGGGTGACAGTATTTTCTGATTCTTTTTTTTAAGGTAGGGGTGACTATGTGACCATTTAGTCAACAAAACATAAGTAGACAGCATTGGAGGATTCCAGGAAATGTCTTTGCCCCGTTACTTTCTGTTACAGAAAAGTGTGGATGGAATGGCTGGAGCAACAGTCACGACTTTGAGACCCAGAGGAAAAACTTTGACCTTTCTGAGCTGCTGAACCTTGTCAGCTAACCTGTCTGTGAGTCCATGTCTCCCTTAGGAGGGAACAATAAACCCCTTTTGGCTTCATTACTTTTTTTGGGGGGGGGGTTACTGGGGATTGAAGCCAGGGGCATTCTACCTCCGAGCTATACCACAGCCCTATTTTTTATTCTTTATTTTTGAAACAGGGTCTCACTAAGTTGTGGAGGGCCTCACTAGGTAGCTGAGGCTGGTCGCGAACCTGGATCCTTCTGTCTCAGCCTCCCAAGTACTGGGATTACAAGCGTGCGCCACCACGCCCGGCTTGGCTACATCATTACTTTCTGTGATGGCTGTTATCACTCTTAACTGTATGAAAAGATCTCAACAATTAATTGTCCTGGTCTATTTGGGCTTTCTGACTTAACTAACAGAAATTCATCTCTTATGGTTCCTGGTGCTGGAGGCTGGAAATTTGAGATCAAGGTCTGGCAGGGCTGGTTTGGTGACGGCCTCTTCTGGCTCATAGATGGTCACCTTCTCAAGGTGTCCACACGAGGCAATGAGAAAGAGAGAGACAGAGAGAGAGAGAGAGAGAGAGAGAGAGAGAGAGAGAGAGAGAGAGAGAGAGGAAAGACACCACAGGAGAGACCATCTTTCAACTCCTATGAGCCCATGTCTCCCTTAGGAGGGAACAATAAACCCCTTTTGGCTTCATTATTTTTGGGAGGGGGGTACTGGGGATTGAACCCAGGGGCATACTTCTGAGCTATACCCCAGCCCTATTTTTTATTCTTTATTTTTGAAACAGGGTCTCACTAAGTTGTGGAGGGCCTCACTGAGTACCTGTGAGTGTCCCTGTGTTGTAGAAAAGGCCTTTGCAGCTGGGTGTGGTGGTGCATGCCTGTAATCCTAGTACTTGGGAGACTGACATAAGAGGATTACAGGTTTGAGGTCAACCTCAGCAAGTAGGGATACTCTCAGCAACCTAGAGAGACCATGTTTCACAAAATACAAAGGGCTGGGGGTCTAGCTCAGAGGTAGAATGCCCCTGGATTCAATCTCTGGGACAAAAAAAGAAAAAAGAAAAAAATTGTTGACAGGTATGGTACCAGATGTCTATAATTCCAGTCCTTGGGAGGCTGAGACAGGAGGATCACAGGTTTGTGGCCAGCCTAGGCAACTTAGTGAGGCCCTCAGTGACTTATTGAGACCCTGTTTCAAAATAAAAAATAAAAGAGGCTGAGGATGTAACTCAGAGGTACAATGCCCCTGGCTTCAATTCCCAGTACAAACAAAACAAAACAAAACAAACAAAACAAAACAAACCGGGTGGGCGTGGTGGCGCACGCTTGTAATCCCAGCATTTGGGAGGCTGAGACGGAGGATCTGGGTTCACGGGCCAGCCTCTGCTACTTAGTGAGGTACTCCGCAACTCAGTGAGACCCTGTTTCAAAATAAAGAATGAAAAATAGGGCTGGGGGTGTAGCTTGGAGGTAGAATGCCCCTGAGTTCAATCCCCAGTACCGCCAAAAAAAAAAAAAAAAAAGCCTTTGCAGACACGCTTGACGGAAGTGTCCTGGGTGGATGGGTGGAGATGGGCCTGGTTAAGGGGCAGGTCCTAGACGCTGCAGCGCACAGCTCCACAAGGAGGAGACGGAGGGAGATTCCACTGGGAGAGGAGAGGCCAACGCAAACAAGGACAGCAGAGATGTGACCACAAGCTAAGGAGCTGGAGAGGCAGGAGGACCCTTTTTGGAGCCTCCAGGGAGAGTCTGGCCCTGTCCCCACCTCCGTTTCAGACTGCCGGCCTCCAGACCGAGAGGAGCAAAGTCTGTCATTGAAGCCATCTTGAGGTAACTTGTGACTGCGGCCCCAGGCCCTCACGCAGTCGCAGAGGTGAACCAGGGGAAGCATGTGCAAGTCAGCTTGTTGATGGATCCTGGCTCGGCTTTGAGGATGAAGACATGACAGGGCAGATCGGCGGCCACCAGGGTGAGGCTGCTGGGACCCCCTGATCACACGTGGTAGAGAGACTGCTGGGATCCCCTGATCACACGCCCTGCATAAGAGAGACAGAGAGACGACGCGCTGTCCCCTGCTGCTGGCCAGGACCTCGCGGTTAGAGCGCCAGAGGGCAGCGTGCCAGGACTGCTCGGTGCCCAACCTCGCCTGAGCCCCAGGTGCGGGAGCTGCCCCAGGCCCAAGCTCTTCCTCCTTGCTCCCTTCCCTCCCTCCTCTCAAGAGTGAGTCGTAGTCTGAACACCCCATTCCCCCAGGGGGAAGAGGCCGGGGAAACAGATTTTGATTCATGATTCTGTGACATCTAAGTGCATTTAAGGGGTAGGAATAGAGCAAAGAGACGAGATAGAGAGAAGCTGTGCTAACCCTCTACCAGGAAGGAACTCTGGGTCCTCGGTCACATGACGCAGGGTTAGGTCTGGAATGTCTCCTGAAGGCTCATGTGTGTTGACAGCTTGTCCCGAGCGCAACAACGCTCAGAGGTGAAATAACTCAATCCGGGGTCTAATGTCATCAGGGATAAATCCACGAAGGGCCTGTAATTTGAGTGGATTTACTAGTTGGAGGAGGAGGTGACTGGGGGTGGGGCCTTGGGCACTCTGTCTGTCCCTGGTCACCTCTGGGGTCTCTCTGCTTCTGTCCACCACTGAGTGGAGCTCAGCTTTCCTGCACCGCGCTGCGCCGCCGCCATGTCTGTCTTGGAGCGGGCCAGCCATGGACGGTACCGCTGAAACCGTGAGTCAGATAGACATTTCCTCCTCTCTGCTGCTCATGTCGGGGAGTTCATGTATTTTCTCAGAGAGAGAAAAGATAACCCAAACACATGAGGTTTCAGTTCTCTCTGTTTCCCATGGTTCTATAATGTTTCCAGATAAGCATGCATCATATGGTCAGGGAGAAATACAGAAATGGTATCATGAAGGAATAGCTTTGGACTAAGCCATCTTCATCTAGACATTTTCCCCTAAGAAATATCCAGAAGATGGGTCAGAGGCGGGGGTTGGGCAGGGGCCAGGGCCTCTCTCTCTGACAACCGCAGAGAGAGGGAGAGGGCGCTCCTTCTGGGGGTGACTTGGGGGAGGAGAGGGACCCACACTTCTAGGGTGGATGAGGCAGTTCAATCAAATCAGTCACTGTTCCAGCTACGCGCACCAGCTCAATCACCAAGCGACACTCTCCCGAAATTAAACCAATGAGGAAATGAGATGCGAGCTCCGAGTTTGTTAAGGAATAAATATTCATATTGTGGCCCGTGGACAATACAATCTGTGTTTATGATCAGAGCGCTCTGTCCTGGGAGTCGGTGTTGGACTGGCCTGGGCGGATGGGGCGGGGCGGGGTGTTCAGGAGACCAAACGTCGCTTGCAACATGAACAGCTCCGCTGCCTAGCACCCAGACGAGCCGGCCTGCCTTTAATTATTTTATGCAAAACAAAGACGAGCTCAAGACAGCAGCACTCTGCCTTCCTATGCTGCGGTGGACATCTTGGTCTGCATCAGTGCTGACGCTCCATTTCTTTCATCGGTGCCTGAAGGTTTATGAGTGCCCCCACCACCCCTGCCGGACCCCAGGAGCTGGAGACATCCGGGACTCGGTGGCATAGACCGAGGTCTACCGTGGAGGGCAGTGACCCAGGGACAGGGGCTAGGGATGTTCTGCAGATCCTCTGGGTGGGTGTGAACCAAGCACGGCTCAGGAAAGGCTACTCTGGGAAGGGACACCTAAGCTCAGACAGAGGACAGGAGGGGGTCCAGGAAGAGGGAGAGACCGCTGGACACCACCTTCCCAGGTAGAAGGAGCAGGTGAGCTCGGCGTGCCCTGGAGGTTCAGGTATTAGTGGGAGACCAGACTCTGGAGACGGGCAGATGGGCAGGTGGACTGGGGGGCCTCGTGCACCTCCATGGGGGCTCCCTCCCTTCTCCTAAAAGCAATGGGCTTCTTCTGGGGAGATGCACCGCCCCACCAGGCAGCACCTGGAGGAGGGAGGGTGGGGCCTGCAGTCCCTGGTGGCGGGTGCCTTCACCCCCCGCCCTTGCTCTGCTCTCCCAAAGGTGGGCTTCCCCACCCCAGGGCTGCTTCTCACTACAGGTGACACGCTGCCAGGGCTAATGGCCACCTGCTTCCTTGTTCAGTCCTGTGAGAAGATACCCCCACCCCAGGAAGCTAGGTGGATGCCCTGGGTCTGATTGGCAGCTCCCTGGCCCCGCACATGGAGGACAGGTGCCTGAGCCATGGGGGAGGACTGAGGCTGCCCAGGAGGTGCCCGAGAGAGCCAGGATCTCAGATGGGATCCTGAATTAAACCAGGGTCCCGCAATGGAGGGCGGCAGTTCACAGTGCGCATGCGTGACCCGGGAGGGGCGGGCTGCTGGTGTTATGTCTTACCTCGCTTACAGGAGGCAGCAGCTTCCCAAGGAGCCTGTGGCTGGCCTTGGAAGATGACATGCTTCCGTGAGACCGCGCCCCCTTGGGACAGGGGGTGCGGTGCACCTTACCGGCCCCTGCCACGGCGATCCATTGTGGACAGCGTCTCAGGTTCTGTGATGGACTCAATGGCTGTCCCCACCTCTCCTTTGCTCTTCCACACAACCTGGCAGCCAGAGTCTTCTTAAAAATACACGCTGGAGCCAGGCGCAGTGGTGCACGCTTGGGATCCCAGCATTTGGGAGGCTGAGACCAGAGGATCCAGGTTCGTGGCCAGCCTCAGCTACCTAGTGAGGCACTCCACAACTTAGTGAGACCCAGCTTCAAAAAAAGAATAAAAAATAGGACTGGGGGTGTAGCTCGGAGGTAGAATGCCCCTGAGTTCAATCCCTAGTACCGAAAAAAAAAAAATTCTTAAAAAAAAAAAATACACGCTGGAGCCAGGCGCAGTGGCGCACGCTTGGGATCCTATCCTTGGGAGGCTGAGACAGGAGGATCTCAGATTCAAAGACAGTCGCGGTCACTTAGTGAGGCCCTCCGCAACTTAGTGAGACCCTGTTTCAAAACAAAAAATAATATAGGGCTGGGGATAAAATAGAATAGTTCAGAGGTAGGATGCCCCTGAGTTCAATCCCCAGTGCCACACACACAAAAGAAAAGAAGAGAAAAGAAAAGAAGAGAATAAGATAAGACAAAACAAAACCAAACATAAGCTGGACATCTGGCTCTCTTGTTGAGAGGACTTTAGCATGGGGGCTTTATGATGCTGTTAGGAAGGGTCTGCTGGTCCGGCTCTGCCTCAGTCTCCCCATCATGGGCGGCCCTCTCCCGGGGCACACCCTCCTCCTCGCCCTCCCTCTCCCATGCGTGCTCAGTCCTTTCTCCTTCTCACATTGCATATCCTGGACTCTGCCCCCAGGGCCTCCTGCAGAAGGCCCTGAGCTCCTGCCCGGAGCCCCCCGTCCTGGTGGCAGTCCTGTCATGGGGAGGTGGTCTTGCTCACAGGACTCGCCCCAGGCCCTGAGTGATCCCATATACAGCATTGCTGTATTTCCAGAAGTCTCCAGTTCTAGCGCACGTGCTCTGTGTGAGCAGGAATCTCGCCCATCTTGAGCGTTTTCAAGGTCCATGGGAACTCGATGTGTGTTTGTTGAGCAAAGAAATCTCCTGCACACCTCAGAGCACTGACCTGCTTTGTCCCTCTGGCCTGTCCATCTTCAGCCCCTGCCTGTCACCTGCAGGATGGGACCTGGGGGCAGGTACCAAGGTCACAGCCAGTGCCCGCATGAGTGTTCCAGCAGGTGAGCCCTTTGCAGAGTTTGGACCAGGTGCTGCTGTTAAAACGAGAGGGCCCAGAAGGACACTCTAGGGGAGGGACAGCCTAGGAAGGCGGGAAGGCAAGGATGGAAGTGGAGCCCTTTCCCCTGGTGGAGCGGCAGGCATGGAGGACATGGTGGACAGCCAGGCTCCTGGGGACCTGTGCACCGTCACCAGCCACTCGCTCCTGGGATGCTCAGGTCCGGCAGAGCTATGGCTGCATCTCTGGACCAGGGACAAAGGCTGATCTGGTAACGAGTGGCTGGACAGGTCCTGGACGTCTGTCCCTGACCATCACTGTGTGATCATGTCCCAGCAGTGGGCGAGCAGGACTCCCCACCACCGTGCCAGAGGGACCCTCATCAGGCTGAGTAGGCAAGTTGAACGCCCCACACCTCCGCTCACGGGTGAAATTCCTTGAGACTTTGACTCGGGGGAGATAAAGCACGTAGGGGATGCCTTGCTGGGCAGAGTTCTCTGGAGTGACCGGGCCAGCGGCCGCCCACGATGAGCTTCATGTGAGCTTCTTGCTGTGCCTGGCATCAGCCTCTGTGTAGGGCATGCTTGGATCTATGGGGGAAAACCCAATTCAGTGTGAGAAAGCAAGAACTCTGTTGAACCAATAATTCTTTTTTTTTTTTTCTGTGTTTGACCATATTGATTCAGAGAATGTTGTCAGGATCCTAGCCAGTATGTCCAGCCTGGGTACCATCGCCGGCCCCTGCTCAGGGGAGGCTCACCACCACTCCCCTGGACAGGGGCAGAGGCGCAGCGCTGGGTGAGGCTTGGCCCCTCTGTAGATAGAACCGAGAGAGAGAGAGCTCTTTCCAACAGTGATCTCCAGCTCCAGAGCGACCGGCAAGGACCCAGTGACAGAGTCGCCCCGGTCGGTCGGCAACTCTGGTAGGGGCAGAACAAATCGCTCTCACAGATGATGAGATTTTCTTGTAAGGAGCCAGGGGTTGGGAGAGGGCCTGGCTTTTTATAGAAATAGCTGTTTCTCACACCAGGGAGGCTGCAAAGACTGTCGCACCTGGGGCTCAGCGGACAGAGTTTCCGTGCTCCGCCGCTCTCAGGCAAACAGTACAACCCTGTTCCGTGCCCTCTGTGGACTGCTTTCCGGCTCCTGTCCCCAGGAGGGCTCAGCGTCTCAGTGGCAGTCACCTCCAGTCCCTGCTGGCGCAGAGAAAAGAGGTCAGCTTCTCAGATGCTTTTCCTCGTCTCTCTGACTCCAGTTTTCGCATCCATTAAATAGCAGGTGGGCAAGTGGCTTTTCCCCGGCCACCGGCTTCCCTTCCTGGCTCTCCTCTGATACGGCAGGCAGCTCTGCTACTCCGGACATGAGGTCTGGGGATACAGGACTTGCTGATTGACAGCTGCTGTCCTTCTGCGGCCTGGGATGATGATGCTTGGGGGAGGGGGGTGACTTCTGGAGCCTGGTGCAGGTGAAGCTGGGGGAGGGGCGCCTTTCCCGCCGTGCTCTGAGGATCATGGATTGAGTCAGGCTGGGACAGGTACCATTCTTGATCAAAGAGCATGCACAGCAATCACTCGGGCAGATGCAGACGCGGCCTGGAGTTAACGCTAGCACTGACATTTTCTCTCCGGCATCACATGACCAGGAGGAAGAGGCCTTGGAGAGCAGTCAGGTGTGGAGGATGGACGGGCGAGCCTGGGGTGGTGGCATCGGCAGGGCCGGGCGAGCAGGGCTCGGCTTGCAGGGCACTCTTGGCGGTGGAGGTGGAGAACTTGGGTGTCACGGGGTGACGGGCTGAGGCAGGGGTGCGCCAAGGGTGGCTGGACTGAGCTTCAGCGAGCAGGCGGGGCGTGCGGGGAGACGTAAAAAGATACTGTGAGCCTGGATTTCACCTGCTCTGCCTCCTGCTTCAGATAACCTTTCAGTTTTAGAATAGCCTTGGGTCACAGGAAAGTTACAAGGGCAATACCGTCTCTTGAGCCCCGGCGCCTCTCCTACACTGTTAACTCACGTCATCATTTACCCAGATTTTCTTAGGGCTTGGTTTTAAGAGCTCCTTTTTCTGGTACAGGTTCCTATCCACAATCCCACAATACATTTAATTATCTGTCTCTAATGCTCTCACTTAAAATACAACCTCTAGATACTTTTTTTTTTTTTTTTTTTTACGGTACTGGGGATTGAACTCAGGGACATTCTACTTCCAAGCTATACCCCCAGCCCTATTTTGTATTCTTTATTTTGAAACCGAGTCTCACTAAGTTGTGGAGTGCCTCACTAGGTAGCTGAGGCTGGCCGCGAACCCGGATCCTCAGGTCTCAGCCTCCCGAATGCTGGGATTACAAGCGTGCGCCACCACGCCCGGCTACTAGACAATTTTTGAGTATGACTCGTGTCTCAGTAGCTCACCAGTAGCTGAGAGGTACACCCCACACTTACGATGGACGCTGAGACCTCGTGTAGAACCGGACCCCTTATATGCCATGTTCTCCTGGACACCAACACACCTACGGTAACGTTCAATTTATAAATTAGGCACAGCCAGCAATGAGCCATAATGGTTAATACTAAAATAAGACAATTATAGCAATATGAATAAAATACACATAAATAAAAGCAATGACACCAGCGCCCAGGTGTATGTGTGTCAGTGTGCTTCCATATCAAAATGTCTCTTGCACTGTTCTCCCTCTCCTTGTGACACAAGACGGTGTGAGAAGACCCCATGGGGCTGGTGGGTGACGGACGCCGCTGGCCCTAGGGTGCAGCGGGAGCCACTGGGCAGGGACGCTCGAACACAGCGCCGTCATCTGACCTTTAGAGGGCTACTAGTGACTGACGGGCTGGTGGTCTATACAGCGCGGATACGCTGGGCAGAGGGAGGACTCATACCCCGGGCAGGAGGGCTCACCACTGGATAAGTTAGAACTCCTGACTTGTCCATTTCTGGACCGTTCCATTTACTATTCTCAGGCCATGGTTGATGTGTGGACATGTGACAGCAGCTCAGCACAGATGTCGAACGGGGAAAGAGGTACCTGGAGGACCTTGCTGGGGGGAGATGCAGGAGGACAGGCTGGGAGCACTGGAGGATTCATGGTGGAGGAGTCAGGTCAGCATGGGGGTGGTGCTCACTCCTCCCGTCAAACAGTCCACATGCTCCTAGCATGAGGTCACACATGCCAGGCGTGTGGGCTTGGAATTTAGTGGGGATCGGGCCGCATCCCTGACCTGATGGAGGTTCTGATCTGGTGGGAGGAGAGAAGTCTGTTCCCTGGTGACCACCTCTCAGGATGAAGAATGCTGGGTATTGTCCCCGCGTTGGACCCTTGCCCGTGAGGATCCAGTGGAGACGATAATCACGCGTTGCTGGTTCAAGCTTCTTTTATTGTACACTGTGTTTCTTTTCCTCCTCCGCTTTCTCTCTCTCTCTCTCTCTCTCTCTCTCTCTCTCTCTCTCTCTCTCTCTCTCTGGGACCAAGGACATTACCCAAGCAGTAACAGTAACAGTAACCGTAATTGTTCTTTTAACCCTGACAGTAACTGTCTCTCTAGTTGCAATTGTCTCGTTCCTTCTCTAGGAGAGAAGTGGAGTACTCTTAAAGCCAAACAGGGCTTGAGCCACGAGGTGCCTGCATACAGCTCTTACCTGGGAGCACTCTCAGGCCACGAGCTCTGGCGTGCTGGCACATGTGCTCTAGCGTGGCGCAGCCCTAGGATGTTACCACCTGCAGCTGCTCCTGGCACTCTGCCAGGCGCCATCTTGAGGCGAGGTCTCTCCGGGCCCATCGGGCTAAGACCCCAACACTGGGGGCAGGGCGGGCAGGGTGGGCGGGGCTCAGAGGTGGATTGCTGACTTGGCTGGATCTGCAAATGTGCAATGTTGACGTCTTCCACCGGGACTCCTGCCCCCAGGCTCCAGCCCTGGCGTGGACCCTGCCCGGACCTGCGCATGACACTTGCTTCTCTCCTGTGACCACCCACGCCTCTGCGTCTCCACGAGTGCACAGCTGCAGCCGTCTGCTCTCCCCCTCTGCTGGGTCATCTCATTAGCATGCAAAGTCTTGCTGTAGTTTCTTCAATATTAAAACAATCTTTTACCGTCTGCACGGTGCCTCGGGCTCCACCCTGAGCTCTGCTTCCCTTTCCAGCTGCATCCGGCTCAGTGGGGTTGTCTGCCTGCGCCCACATCCCCAGCTCCCTTCTCTGACTTGCTCTCAAGCCGGAGCATGCTGGACTCCCCTGGGACTCCTGATTCCCCCTAGCTCCCCTCCCTTCCTCCAGATGTTCTTGCGGTTTTAAAATCCACCTATAGACTGGCGACTTTTGGCTTATGTGTCCAGCCAGGGCCTCTCCTGCTGTCTGTCTGGCCATCCAGGAAGCGCCACCACGTGAAGTCCAGCAGGTGCTTTGAGGTCACCTCGTGGAATCGTTCAGATTCTTCCCAGAGCTGCGCTGGCCCAATCACTGTTCCCTCTGCCTTTCCAGTGGCTCACACCCCCTGCCCCCACCTAGACTCATGCAAACCCCTCATCTGGGCTGACATGTCTCATCCAGGCCCTCTGGAAATGCCCAAGCCCTGATCATTTCTAACCCCTGCCCCTCCTCCCCATGGCTGGTCCAAGTCCCCGCAGTTCTCCTTGGCCATTATGATAGTTTCAAACTAGTGTCCCTGCTGGGTCAGGTCCCACCACCTCACCTCAACACCATGGCCGTCTTCCTGTGCATTGCCTGCCCACCGAGAATGCTCTCAAACACCTTCTATGGCTCCCTAGGGCCCTGGAGACAGCCTGGGCAGTGAAGGGGCCTGATAGGTCACCCAGCCCCTGTCTCCCCAGGCCCTAAAGAACCACCAGGTACCCATCGAGGGAGACACAGAAGGAGCACCGTGTCCCTTTGACATTCTGCAACCAGCCCTGCATCCAATCCCATTTCTCCACCCCCATTTCTACTTTATTGCCTTTGGCAAAATTATTTGTTTTATAACCCACCAGGAAACAAGGTAGTAAGACACGGTGGTGGGTGTGCTGGAGGGGAGAGTCATCTGGGTACATAAATGGCTTAATGGTGTCTTTCTCCTGCCTTCCTAACCTGGAAATGAGGCTAATTAAATACTGGTTGTGTTGTAAAACAGTCTCAGGATCGTTCTGATTTTAAGTATTTATCAGGCCTTTTTAGACCTCTCTGAGTGGCACTAAAATGAATAAGTTGCCCACGAGAGTACCATTCCGCTGGCTTCGGTATCCAGCCCCAGACTCCTTGTTAGTGGGCTTTTAAATGGCTTGCTCGGGGCTGCCGGCAGCTGCCTGGCTGGCGGTGGTAACCTCGGGAAGCATGGAAGTCCTCGGAGCACTGCTCGTTTCTAGAGAGAGCAGCAGGGCCGGGGCCTGGAGGATGCGCAGCTGGCTGTGTTCTGTCTGTTCACGGACACCTCCAAGGATCTGGACTGGCGCGCGCTGGGGACAGAAGCAAAGCCACAGTGCGGCCAGGCTCTGGTGGCCGTGCAGGTCAGCCAGGCCGGAATGCGGGTGGACCATGCCTCGGTCCCCGATAACACTCAGAGGTGGATTTGCTCATCGCCCGCCTACGTTTCCGGGAGAATATTTAATAGTTTAGAAGAAATGTATTGCTTTAACACAGCTTGCCTTGGGAAAACCATTCCGGGGAGATGCAAAGTGCTAATCCCTTCCCCGGTCTTCCTCTGGTGACAGATATGGCCCTGAGAAAGGACGTCTCCCAGGAGGGCTGTGGGTACGTCTGGGAGGGGACACAACTATCTCCTGCTGCTGCCGGGCCCAGTGCCTTCACGACAGGAGCGGAGGCCGCTCTGCCCGCGCCCCACGTGGCTTCCTGATGGGGCAGTGGGCGAGGAGGGTGGAGAGGGAGCCACTTGGCCAACGGTTGGTCAGCGGGGGCTCGGCGCTGCGTGCAGGCTGCTGTGGCCCTGCACCGGGGATCTGTGGGATCTGTCCTGGCTCAAGCAGGGGTTTTCAAAGTGTGGGGTGCAGAACCCCTCAGAGTCGTGGAGGTGGGCAGAGTTGAGTGGGAGTGGGTGGGCGAGGGCCTCCTGTGAAGCGACGCCCCCTTCATGTACAGAGGGTCTTAGCCTACAATGACTTCACTGACAAGTTATTTTTTTCAACTTTTTCTTTTTCTTTTGTGGCACTGGGGATATCGAACTCAGGGGCATTCTATCTCCAAGCTACACCCCCAGCCTTGTTTGATTTTTATTTTGAAATAGGGTCTTGCTAGTTTGATGAGGGTCTCACTACTTGCTGAGGCTGTCATCAAACCTGCGATCCTCCTGTCTCAGCCTCCCAAGTACTGGTATTTATAGGTGTACACCACTATGCCTGGCTTTATTTTCAACTTTTTGATGGTGTGAAAGTGTACTTGTGTGACCATTCTGCTTTTCACTGTCACAGTTTTTAATACATGAGGATCAGATGGCAGACAGACCTCACGCCCCAGCTTGGCCTCTGGAGAGAAACTGTCTGTCTTGCTCGCTCCCCTGCTCTACGAGTACCCCCATGCATGGATCCGCTGGGTCCTCCCAGGTCAGTGGCTACAGATAGGGCTTCTGGGCTGGCCATGGCCCCAGAGGCCTGATCAGGATTCCTGAGGAGCCGGGAGATGGGTCCCAGCAGGGTGCCATGGTGAGACCCAGGAGCACAAGGTCTCAGGTAGGCGCCCGTGGGTCATGCACCCTGAGAAGCAGGGCTGGCTGGAGCCGCCTGCAGGCTGTCCTCAGGGGTTGACTGCCTATCCCAGGAGCAGTGCTGGTGACAGGGTCATCCAGGGCGGCACACAGATAACACAGGGCAGGCAACCCGGGCAAAGAGTGATCTTGTCTCAAGAAGATCCTCCGACCACCTGCGACGGCCTTCCAGGTTGTTCGGTGGCTTGTGTCCATGGCGTCAGAACAGGAGGAGCTCGGTCACTCTCCTCGAGTGCTGTCCCTTCTTCAGACGTGGTCCTTCAGGAATGCGTCCAGACACGGTCCATGATGCTGGCCCCGTGCGCTCTGGCCCTGCTGCCCAGGATGTTACGGCTGTGCCTGGCCAGGATGGCTTCTGGAGGGAAGCCCCTGGGCGCAGCCGCAGACTCCAGCAGCATGCCTTTGAAAGAGAAGGCGGTCACTGCGTGAGCATCGTCCATCTTTTGGGAGCAGGTGTCACTCGTGAAGACACAAAGACCGTGGTCACAGTGCCAGGCACACTGCAGCTCAGGTCCCTCGGAGCTGCTCGCCAGCTGGACGGAGATCCCGCGTGAATGGGCAGATTCAATCCCTGGTCGGAGACGCATTTGGCAGAGCCTGAGGCTACAGCTCGGAGCAACCCTCGGCATCTTAGAGGAGCCAAGCGCACTTGTCAGTTCACTCCTTGTCAGTTAAAGGGAGGCAGGGAGGCCTCAGCCGAGGGGAGGCTCCTGGGTGCAGGAAGTGCTGAAGTCGGTGCTTCCTGGGGGGATGGGCTGTTGGAAGAGCTGGACTGAGATCTAGGTTGGGGTGACCACCCAAGATGGGGGTGTCTGAGGCTCTCAGTCTCCACTGACCTGGCTAGGATATCCCAGAGAGTAGAGACCACTTGTACCTTGCACCCCAAGCAAGGGCCAGATTGCAGATTTAAACCAGAAGTGCATGGGGAAGTAGGGGGCTGGGTGGGCGCCTGCAAGCCGAGCAGGAGGGGTGACAAGAGGGCCGAGCCCGAGCCCCGGGAGGCCCCACAGGGACAGGAGAGGAAAACAAGCGATTACAAGGCCAAAGGGAGGAGGGTCACAGCCCAGGCCAGTGGGGCCGTGGGAAGGGAGCCCAGGTCTCCTGGCAGCCCCGGCCTCTGCGCCCCAGGTGACTCTCTGGCCAGCTCAGCCTGGCAACCATGATGGGCGCTTGTGGGGCGTTGGTGGGGCTCCCTGGTGTCTCCTTTCCATCCTGGAGTCTGTGATGTCCTCCCAGAAGACCCATCCCCGCATCCCAAGTAGGTCCTTCCTGGCCCTGCAGCCCTGGGGTCTGAAACTACAGCTCGGAGTTCGGAAGCCCCTCCCCACGGCCAGCGGGCTGTCGAACAGGCCACAAGGCTGCCCAGGAGTACAGAAGCCGGCACGGCCCCGACTCTGGCCCTCTGGAGAATTCCCGCTGACCATCGTGGTCCACCGTGCACGGCAGAGTGAGGCTCCAGGCTCCTGGCTCCTGGGGGCCCGAGGTGCCCGGCTGAGGCAGATGGGGCTGGGGCATTGTGTGACCTCGTGAGCTGCAATGATGCCCTGAAACACGGTCTCTTCCTCCTGACATAAACACAATCTGTCTCCCCAGAAGCGCTGCCACAAACAGACACCAGGATTCCCGGACCGAGCGCACAGTGCGCTCCGCAGGGTATGCCACTCCCAAGCTCTGTTCCAAGGCTTCCTGGAAACCAGTGCGAGAAGCTTGCTTGTGGGGTGACCTTCCCAGCCTCACGGGCTGGCTGGGCCTCCTCCCCATCCTGTCTGTGCCGCAGCCCTAGCTCTGGCCCCTAGGAAGGTGGCGATATGTTTTGCCTGCCTCCTGCAGAAGGCAGACATTGGGGGCCGGGGCTAGGCTGTTCTTAGTCCGTGTCCAGGGACTCAATGTGACATAGTCAAGCACCTTCTGTTTGCCCTCAAGGAAGAGGAGATAAGCTCAGAGAGGTCTAGTCACTCCCCAAAGATTACACAGCTAGAAGGTGCTGGAGAAGGGGTCAAACCTGGGGGGGTCTGATTCCCAAGCTCAGGCCTGTGCGTCCTGAGTGTGAATTGAAGAGTCATCCAGGCAGAGCCTTTCCTTACTGGAGATGCTTCCAGATCTTTCTAAGGAGAGCACAGGAGACACAGGAGATGTGTGCATGTCTCTGTCTTCTCTTGGTGCTGTGTTACCGATTTTCTTCATTCGGTCTTAGCCTATGAAGAACCAGCCATCTGTCTTAATTCATTATAAAGATGACCAATGGCACTTGGCTTGTGGTGGCTTCGCTGAGCCCTGGGGGCGGGTGGCCTGCAGTGTGGGGGTTGGGAGGTCGGCGGATCCTGGCCTCTCTGAGGACAGAGCTGTTGTCTCAATCCCACCCGACACTCGGAAACAGCCTTGAAGAATGCTCACCTAGTGTCCTCGAGAATCACAGGCCAAGGGACATTTCACCTCTGCACATTGGGTCTGATTCCTGAAGCCATGCTTGGAGGCTGGACATGGGTTCCCCCCCGTGGTGGCAGCCTCGGTTTACCTGTTCTGCATCCCATCACCCGCCAGGAAGGCACTGGCCTGTGTGTGTGGAGAGAGGGGCTTGTGCTTGTCGCTGTCCTGGGCTGAAGAAGTGAGACCGCTCTGTCACCCAGAGGACCTATTGGAGTTCAAACCCCGGCCCACGCCCACCACTGGAACGGCAGCTCACGGTGGGCTTGCTTTAGCAGCGATGCCTCTTTTTTTTTAGGTACTGGGGATTGAACCCAGGGGCATTCTACCTCCGAGCTACACCCCCAAGCCCTATTTTTTATGCTTTATTTGGAAACAGGGTCTCACTAAGTTGCAGAGTGCCTCACTAGGTAGCTGAGGCTGGCTGCGAACCTGGATCCTCCGGTCTCAGCCTCCCGAATGCTGGGATTACAAGCGTGCGCCACCACGCCCGGCTGCAGCGATGCCTCTTGATTTGCAGCACACCTGCAGAACACTTGCAGAGGGGCTCTGCAGCGAGTCTCTGCCTGCACTCCTGGGTCACAGGTCGCCTGGTGCGCTCAACCTGCCCCGAGCCCTCCCAACTGACCCGCTCTGGCCACACTGTCCCCTCTGGCTTCCTGTCTCGAGTCCTGCTCTCTGATGGTCTGTCTGTCCTTCCAGACTCCTCCCAGCCAGCCCTGGGGCTCCTCCCTGTCGCTTCCCTGGATGGGCCGGGGTCTGAAGTCTGGGTTCCTCCAGGATCCAAGTGTTGACGTCCTCACCTCCAAGTTGACGGTGCTGCGAGGTGGGTTTATGGCAGGTGATGCGGTCACAGAGGTGGGACCCACCTGTGGGATGTGTCCCTCTAAAGCTGGCCCCAGGGGCTCCCTTTCCCTTCCATGTCCTGAGGCCGCAGTGAGAGGTGCCAGCTATGAGCAGGAAGCAGCCCTTGGCAGACACCAAACCCCACCAGCGCCGTGACCTGGGACTTCCAGACTCCATAACTGCGGGGAAAACATTTTTGTTGTTCATAAATATCTGGTCTAAGCCAGGTGTGGTGGCGCACGCTTGTAATCCCAGTACTTGGGAGGCTGAGACAGGAGGATCCGGGTTCTCAGCCAGCCTCAGCTGCTTAGTGAGGCCCTCCACAACTTAGTGAGACCCTGTTTCAAAATAAAGAATAAAAAAATGGAGCTGGGCATGTAGCTCGGAGATAGAATGCTCCTGGGTTCAATCCCCAGTACCGCAAAAAAAAAAAAAAAAAAAAAGAAAAGAAAAAAATGTCCGGTCTATGGTCTTCTGTTATGGCAGCCCGATTGGTCCAAGATAGCACGTGATGCCCTCCCTCCTTCCCTCTGAAGAGTGGAGAGCTTGTGTAGAAGCCCCTGGACTGAGGATTCTAGCCATAACCCACAGCCAGCCAACCTCCGCTAAGAAGAAACACCCGAGAGCCCTCATCCCCTCCATCTCGCTTGCCCTGAGCAGGGTCTCAGAAACAAAAATGGTGGATGGAAAACCATTTCAGCGGCCTGCCCGGCAGGCACGACACAGGTGCCTCCTCCCCAGCTCCCTCGGGGATTCTCCTCACAGGTCTCATGTGGAGAGATGACAGTACAGACCCACATCCTTTGAAACACCTGAAAACTGACTCATCAGGCTCCTTATTTTAGCCGAAATCTCAAAACCCTGGAAAAGAGTTCTGATCAATAGACGGCAGGGATGATGAAAACCTATTACCAGGAAAGAAACACATTATTAGGAAGATTAAAGGATAATAAGGCCCCAGAGGAAGAATGAAGGGGGGAGGGGCTCCCCAACCCTTCAGGTGGATGTATGCGCATGCCGGGGCTTCTCTTATTTTGAATGAATCATGCGTTTTAGTGGGTTCCCTTTTATGTACCTCCTCTTCCGTTTATGTCTCTTAGAATGAAAACATGAATATGTGTGTGTACATATATATAATTATATAAAATTAAATGTATTTATATATACACACACACACACACACGTTTCTAGAACCTGTCAGAGCATCTGCCCCCTTGTTTTCTGGTTTGGCTAGCAGGTGTCTGGGAAGCCTTCCTGCCTTCCAGGGGTGGATGGCGCAGTCACAGGGCTGAAGGAGCTGGCCCCGGCTGTGACAAGCTCTTCACAGGATGTGTTGGTGCCGATCCTCCATTGTGGAGGAGACGTGACCCGGCCACGGAGCACACACGGCATCAGGAATCCTCTTTCTTGTGGCTCTGGCCACAGCTTAGAGGCCAGGCTTTCTCGGAAGCCCCCCACAGAATCAGAGATGGGGAAGCCGTGTCCTTGCTCCTGAAGGTGGCCACAGAATTCACTCCAGGTCCAGGCTGTTCATCAGCTCCTTGCCAGCCAGGGCCTCCAGCAGAAGCTTCCAGATCCTAGACTCTTCCCTGACCGCCTCTGTGCTCTTTCTTCTTCAAGGAGGACTCTCTCAAGGCCTGGGGTGGGGCAGCCATCAATACAGGATAGAAAGAGAAGGGAGCCTCAGCCACTGAGACCAGGCAGACCAAACTGGACAAGAAAAGAGGGTGTGTCCCAGAAGGGAAACTGAGTCCTGCAGAAAGTAGCAAATGTCCTGTATCACCTTCTGAGCCCTGGCCTGGCCCCTGGTTAGGGGTACCAGATGTGAATAAAAATTCAGATTGCCAGTTCAGTTTGAATTTCAGATAAATAAGCTTAGTATAAGAATATCTCAACTATTGCAAGAGGAGACATATGTATATGAAATCTCCCTGTCATTTATGGGGAATGTGGCTTTATTGGCCAGCCTGTGCTGTACCTGGCAGCCTCTCGTGAAGCAGGAGTCTGATCCTGAGCTACACGCCCTGTCCACAGGGCCCTGGACCTGTCATTCCAGAGTCCCGCGGCTCTGATGCCAGGGACTTGGTCAGGGACACAGGCACAAGAGGGTGAAGTCCCCAGGGTCCCAGGAAAGGAAGGCTGGGGAAGCTGAGTTCTAAGGACTCTGGAGCCCAGGAAGCCTGGATCACACATCGGGAAGGAAGCCCACTGTTCTGTTGTGCTGCCCCTTACGACCCCTGGCAACTCTGCCCCTGCCACTTTGCAACTGGGACCCAGCCTGGCTTCCATGGTCCCACGTAAAAGACAGAGTCCGAGGGATATGCAAATAAGAATGCCCCAGGAGGGAAGTTAGACCAGAGACAGAGATGGTAAAGTACTAGAGGAGGGCACAGGTTCAACACTCCAACATATAGGCACAGGTAGAAATTTTCTCAGCGAGACCCCCAACGCTCAGGAAATTAAAACAAGAATTAATAAGTGGGATAGCATTAAACTAAGAAGTTTCTGTTCATCAAAAGTAACTATTAAGAGTCTCAGGAGAAAGTCCATGGAATAGGAGAAGACTTTTACCAGCTATCCCTCTGACAGAGGATTAGTATCTAGAATATACAAAGAACTTGAAAGACTTTACACTAGAAAAACAAATAACCCAATCAAGAAATGGGCCACTGAATTGGATAGACACGTCACAAAAGAAGAGATACAAATGGCTAATAGATACATAAAAGAAATATTCAACAGCATTAGCAATTTAGGGAGATGCAAATCAAAACTACACTGAGATTCCATCTAAACCCAATCAGAATGGCAATCAGCAAGAAGTCAAATAATGATGAATGTTGGCGAGGATGTGGAGAAATAGGAACTCTTCTACACTGTTGGTGGGATTGCAAACTAGTTCAGCCACTGTGGAGATCAGTGTGGAGATTCCTTAGAAAACTGGGAATGGATCCACCCTGTGATCCATCTGTACCACTCCTAGGGATCTTTCCAAAGAGAAAACCTGCGAACCACAGTAATATATGCATACCCATGTTCATAGCAGCACAATTCACAATAGCCAAATTATGGAACCAACCCAGGTGTCCATCAACAGATGAATGGATTACAAAACTATGGGAAATACACACAATGGAATTCTACTCAGCAATAAAGAACAAAATTACATCATTTGCAAGAAAATGGAAGGACCTGGAGAACATCATGTTAGGAGAGATTAGCCAGTCACAGAAATGAAAGGGACATTCTGTTTTCTTTAATATGCGCAAGCTAGGGAGTAACCGGGATACCAGAGGGACCCAGATAATGGAGAGAAACTCTAAGGGAAGGGGAGGAGGAAGACTGAGGTTCATTATTGGAAATACTAACATCGACTGTGTCTACATATGTGAAAATCCCAGTACCAGTCTCAGTCCTCTGTATGGGAAGGGGGGAGACAGGGAGGGGGGCACCAAGTGCTGTGTGCATGTATGTCAATGTCAACATGATTTACATTATGATGTGAGACCATAATGCACCAATAAAAGCACATTTTTAAAAAAAGAATGCCCCAGGAGACGCTGGAGACCCAAGGGAGGTAGAGACTCCAGTTGGCAGAGCTGGGCTGTGACTGGAGGAGCCAGGCCCAAAGCCCCTCCCGCCCCTGCCGGCCACCTTTGGAAGAAGACAGGAAGGCCTGGATGCCCACAGACTCCGTCTTCCCTCTCGTCTCCTGCGTGCTGGTCTCATTCCCTCCCCAGCTCTGGGCGGTAGATTTATCTATAGCGCCGGGCCCGCCCCTCCCCGTCCATTCCAGGAGCGGCTTCTTTGAAGGCAAAATAGATTCCAGAATGATTGTTCACTACGGGACATTCATCAGCGAGGTGTCCTCCATAAAACTGAAATATCATAAAATCGTCCGCACGTGGGCCGGGCGCTGGGCAGGAACCATATTTCAGCGGAGAACACAGGCCGTGCAGAATACCGGAGACTGTTTTTGATAAATTAGACCCTGGTTTACGCTGTTACTTGCTTGTTGGAGAGAGTGAAATGGCCATTCCATCAACATCCGGCTCCCCCAAAAGCCAGGGACAGCAGCCTCTTCCCCATCAGTCACCGCATGCCTAGCCGGGCTCTCCGGGATGGGCCCGGGTGCCCTGAGGGAGCCGGGCTGGGAACCGGGAGTTCAGGAGATGGATGGAGAGGGCCGTAGGCGGGAGCTCCTCGCTCTTCCACCCCTTGGCCAGCGGCCTGGATTCCTGCCAGTGTGTCCTAACTGGACAGGCGCAGGCAGGCCTGTCATTGGAGCAGAGACGGCTGCAGGCTCCCAGGCGCCCTGCGCAGCCAGGCAGGACAGGATGGTAAGGAGGGTGGTGGGAACCTAGACTCCCAAACGCTCCTGGGGACCCTCTGTGTCCTCGAGTGCTCACACTGACCTGCGGTCTGCAATCCCCAACCCTCTCTCTGCAGCCGCACGTGTGCCGGGCGGGCAGCAGCTCTGGGCCCAAAGCCAGGCCCTGCCTTCCATCTGGCAGCCTGCCTCTCCCTTCCAGATACGACTGACGGCCCCGGCGACCTGGGCCACCTGGCCATAGGTAATGACAAGAGGAGCAACGGCTGATGTTGGGGACACCCTGCGGGCTGTGTGACACCCCTCCTAAGTCATGTCCTTCTAGAGGGGCTCTTGTTGCACAGGTCGGAGGACCACGGTCCAGTACTGAGGCCTGGCCCTCGGCCGTCATGAAGGGACTGCAGAGCCAGGCTGGGACGCGGCTTGAGAAGAGTACTTCCTGAGCGTTTCCGCCCTCCACCTTCTGCAGCTCAGCCCCGGGGGCAGGTGCAGGCCTCTGCATGGTGAATTGGACGTGGAGGAGCCAGGCCTTGGAGCCGGAGCCCGAGCCCGGGATGCACAGGCTCTGGCTGCTTCCCACACAGAACGAGCATCTAGCAGGCGGCCTTCGCCTGCACTCCCAACATGCTTTATGGACATCGATTAAATATTGATTGATAAACGAATGTATTAGGATCTGAGAAGTGACTGCGGGCGCAGAAGTAATGACTCGTTACCGTGGCACCCCGGCCTCGGGCGCGGTGATTTCTCACCCATTGGTGGCTCGATGCTCGGACTTGCTCTGGGCGGGAAATAAAAGCAGGCAAAGGCAGATCGGGCGGAGAGCAGAGGAAAATTGGATTGCGAGTTTCCGAAGAGAAATCGGCCCATGGAGAGGAGCGGAGAATTCTGTAGCCACTGGCCAGCCGGTGCATGACGACGAGGCACGGCCCGTGGTCCTGCTCTACGCTGGCCACAGACAGAAAGACCGGAGGACTGGGCACGCTGAGATCTTAGCCGGGACCTGGGTTTCCCTCTGAACTTGTTATTGGGCAGATTAAGGCCTCAAGCTGCTGGCTGCCATCTTGTCGGGCAAGGGTAGAGTCCACCCAACATGTCCTGAGAGCCAGAAAGACATCCTGTCCCCCTCCGTCAAGCCCTTCCTGAAGCCTGCTCTGCTCTACGGATCAGCAAACTCCCTTTTGCCCATGCCGATTGTCAGCAGCTTTCCTCGCTCGCACCTGTACTGTAGCAGTTGACGCGTGCTTTGTAAAGCACTCACAGCTGGGGAGGCCTGTGGTCTCCTCCACCTGCCCTTTCAGAACCCTTGCCATCCAGCTGAGAATCGGCTCCAAGGAATGGCCAAAGCGGGTGGGTCATAGCGGGTCAGGACCAACCTGGAGACCCTGGCCCGTTGTCCCGGCTCCGTGGACCTGCAGAAAAGCAGCCCGGCTTGGGTGAGCTTCTGGGAAGCCGCTGCGGAAGTGTCCAGCCCTTTCCAGAAGCGCCTTGCTGCTGCCGCTGCATTTCCCAGGGCTGGAGGATGGGCAGCCAAAGCTCCCTCTCTGGTCCGAGATGTCGCTGTGAATCGCGCACTTGCTTTTGGCAGCTGAGCGCGCTGATTATACAGCCCCAATTATAACGGGCATGAGCATGAATGTTCCGAAAAATAGATGTATGTCTGAGCTGCCAAACGTGGTGAGTCATCAGATTTGCCAACGCTCAGGCAAGTCCGGGTGCCGGCGGACATGACCCACAAATCAAAGGGACGAAGCCGGGCTTCTGCAGGGTGGGCCGGGAGGGTGCTGACTCTGCTCGCTGGGGTGGGGGCTGGCGACCCAGGGAGGGACACTTTGCCCTTCCAGAAGGCACCGGAGGCAAAAAAGGCAGGGCTTGCTATTTCTATGGAAACCAAAACTGCGACGGGCGAGGGATTGTCTGCAGCAGGACACCTGTGAGGAGCACCCTGGGGTGTCAGGATGAATCTGGGTTGGCAGGTGCTTAGGGTTCCCATTACCCGGAAGGGAGTGCTGGCGTGTGTGTGTGTGTGTGTGTGTGTGTGTATCAATACACCTGAGTGAGCCGGGCGTGGTGGCGCACACTTCTAATCCCAGCATTTGGGAGGCTGAGACCGGAGGATCCGGGTTCGCGGCCAGCCTCAGCTACCTAGTGAGGCACTCCGCAACTTAGTGAGACCCTGTTTCAAAATAAAGAATAAAAAATAGGGCTGGGGGTGTAGCTCGGAGGTAGAATGCCCCTGAGTTCAATCCCCAGTACCGCAAAAAAAAAAAAAAAAAAAAAAAA